>SOPF01029017.1:0-104970 GCA_012979155.1 Hypericum perforatum | reverse complement strand
CTTAACTATTTTTCGTACTTGGTAGAGCATAATCTTAATGAATATTGCTTATTCCTCGCCTTTGTCCTATCATCATGATCATGTAAAGGAGAAACAGGCTAGGGTTGAAGCCTACTATACCACTCAGGGAGAGTGATCAATTTTATCACATACATAAACATATTTGGAGGAATTTTTTTTTTCAAGGAAATTCGGAGGACTGTATTCATATTTCTATTGCCGTTGTGCTAATGGCTCCTCGTTTTATGCAGTTCGGTATCATCTTGACGAGGACCCCAAGACTTTGAAGACGTTTCCAATCCCTCTTCATGATTCTAAAGGGGCTACTTTGCACTATGACCGCCTTAGTTTGTCACCTGATGGCAAGATCTTGGCTGCGACACATGGATCTATATTGCAATGGCTGTCTACAGAAACTGGGGAAGTCTTGGATACAGCAGACCAGACTCATGATGGTACAGATTTTCTCTCTTACTGCTCATAGAATGCTCAAAAGAGTTTAAACATACGAGAATATGGTGCTGATTTCTGTCTTCTGTGCAGGAGACATCACCTGGATGGCATGGTCCCCTAAAACCATAACAGCTGGTAATGCCCTCTCTCTCTCTCTTTTCTTTGGGATACGTTGCCATAACGTTTTTGATGCATAAGCCTTGTGTCTAGAGTTAGATTGGACCTGAAGTTGTATGGCATCTGATATTGCTTGTGTAGCATCTTTGTTAGTCATATGAAATGAATCCGAGTACAACAAGATTCGTAGTTCTGACTATTGGTGCCATTTCGCAGCTGATCGGCAGGTCTTATTATTGGCGACGGCCAGTGCTGATAAGAAGGTGAAGCTATGGGAAGCTCCCTCATCTCGTTAGGAATTGTGAGACACGAGCTTCGAGATGAAGCCGAACAAATCTGTGATAGATATGACCAGAGACACAAGGAGATAGCCTCAAAATTTCAACTCTAATGTTCAACCACAAAGAGAGCGGCTGGAGTTTGTGAAAGTTGGACACCACTGAGCACTTACCTTTGTTACCGTTGACTACGGATAGTTGCGGATGCAGTTTTCTTGGCGCTAATTTTGTTGGTCGACATTTTTGGATCATATATGAGATATTTCTCTCTTATCTGAATTTGCTCTCACCAAGTCAATACATGAACTTTACTTGCCCAAAGGAAATATATAGTAAACTCTAGCCTCTTGTAATCCAAGAATCAACTTTGAAATGATGACACTCTTGATATCGTATTTTGCTACATTTCCAAGGTCTTGAACACGAACATCTTGATTAAGATATAACAATTCCAAGAATTTGCATATTAATATTTTTCACAAAAGGCAAGTACGTACTCATAAGGTGTACAACTGATTACGTACCTGCCCTCCGAGTGAATTTTAATGCAGCTTAACACATGGATGGCGAGATAAATAACAAACGCCGAAATACAACAATTTGGGCAGTGCATGGTGTTGGTGGAGAAAACCAGCTCAATGCTCCGCATCCGGCTGCCTTTCGGGGCACGAAGCAAGGTACTCCGGTAAGCTCTTGTAGGACTCGTATATTCTGCTCAAAGCGGGAAACTTGGACTGCATTCACACGATAAAACGACAGAACCCAACTATGAGCGTTGCTATCACAGATATCTGCAGCATTCTTCACATGTCAAGAGAAAACGAATGGCTTTTGAAACCTAGCTCAAATGGTAAATGACAACTCCGTTCAATGTTATTTTGTTAACGCTACTGAGGAACCATGTCTGAAAACTAGAGAACATTACCCTACAACGATATGAGATTAGACAACAAAGTTGAAGCAAGGACAGGAATAAAAGATGAGGCGTTACCATGTCCAATTTGAACCGCGTTGTAGCTACGGCAATTTGCGGTGCCAAGAATACATCAGCCTGGAAGCAATAACCCCTGGATGGTCAGCTTTTATATTCTTCTCAATGCAAATTCTCATCTATTGATGCCCCCAGAACAAGAGACATTAAAATTGGAACCATTTTTGTTTTATATCCAACTCCAACAAGCACTTAGATTCATGTAATTAGTAACTGGTTGTGACAATCAGAAATCAGACTCTTGGCCGGGTAATAAACGAATCCAATTGGCATCGAAGGAGGGAAAGCAATATTATTGAAGTGCAGAAAAACAAGAGCAAATCTGTTCTTGAACACAGAGCACGTAAACACACAACCTAACCTTACAGGGACCACATAAACTAGAAAATGATTGTTGCACTTCCTATGTATGACGATATCAGTTACCATAAATCATGGAATCAACAGACTACCATAAATCTAGAAAGGAAGTAAACTGTAAAAGCACATATAGGTAGGAAAGACGCACCATGGATATTGTCTCTCCAGTGGCATATCTGCCAGCACATTTGTTCAACAACTTTTCAAGAGCTGCACGCGTAAGACAAAGAAGAGAAAATCATCTACAGGGCAGGAACTGTTGTTTGATTAGTTTGCGTAGTTGTTTGATCTTTCCCAAGCAAATATCATGATGGATGGACCGGAAAATTTAATAGATGACAAGTTAAAGGAGAAACTTGCCACTGAAACCTTTCTCCATATGGTACTGTGCCCATGAGAGTGGCTCTTCTGAACCAACTTTCTCTTCAATTAGTTTCTTTGAAAAGGAATAAAAGATTTAGAAAGCTGGTATCTTCAATAGACGCAGATAAAAATTACTCCCACATACCAGTACTCCTATCATATGAAGAGGTTGAATGCTAGAGCTCACAAGAGATGAAGCCTACACCAATCAACAAAAATGACCAACCAAATATCGAATAATATAGTGGTTTAGCCCGTCTTAATTTAAGCATTTCAAAAAGTGATAGAAAGCATGATACCTGAAGATTCAGAGCTCTTTGCTGAGGATCAGATGGTAATAATGGCTTCTCAGTGTACTTCTCCTCCAAATACTGACAAATAAATAACATTATCCTCAAAGCAAGACAAACTATGCATCATATCCAAGCAAATACTTCTGTAACATACATCTGATAAGTACCATATGACTAATCATGTTAGATTTAGGTAATTACTGACCATCAAAATCGCAAAGGAGTCCGCTACCACCACATCCCCGTCTACCAACACTGGGACATAACCGAGCGGGTTTAGCTGTTGAAACTCTGTACGTTAACACACGTAAAATCCCGAAAATAAGCAATCCAGAGATCAGCTACCCGACATAGCATCAGTATCAAAGTAAAGGCATGTACAAGTTCACATGTCAAAAAAAGAGCATGTACTAGTTCAGGATCACATACATTTGCAATATCGCACACTAGTTAATAATACAATTATCTGTTAATAATACAATTACCTCTAAAAAGATTATCCAAAATTTATAATGTTTCCAAAAAGGTTTTTATGAAAATAAGACAGTTGAGACCGTAATACCTGGAGCGAACTGCTCTCCTTTAGAAAGGTTCACCGCTCTGTACTCGTAATTAATACCTACAAAGCAACACAATATATAGTTGAATTATTAATTACAAAGGAGGACTAGCTAAGGTTGATTTTTTTTTTTTATTTTAAAAAAGAGAAAAATGGAAGCTAATCACGAAAAAGTGGGGGTAGATAGATTTTTGCCTCTGAGATTTAAAGCGAAGCGGACGCGCCAGGCGCAAGAGCTCTGCCAGTAGGAGTATAGCAACGGGACCGTTGGATTAACCGACGGACTCGCGACGGCGTCGTGTCCCTGCGATCAAGTAGGTAGATATATAAACCATTAGCCGCGCCTAGGGACAAATTAAACTGCACAAGTGAAAGCTTGGAAGCTGAGGCTTCGTAATTTGTACCGGTGCGACTTCCCGAGACTCGCCGTCCATCATCTGTTTGACCGAAGTTCCCCCTCGACCTCAAAGAAGAAGAAGCTCCCAGTCGCGGTCGGTCGTTCGGACAAGCTTTTTTTTTTTTTTTGGAAATCAGAGAAGCTTATTAAAAATACTTAAATAGGGAAAAATCCAGTTAGACGTTCTGACGTGGCAACCGACCGTTGACTACACTTAAGAGTCAAGCGTTTAACCTGATGAGTTGTAAACTATAAACTTATATGAGATTTTAACCGTCAAACGATATAATACTAAAGTAGTTTTTCCCTAATATTCAACCACTCAATGTTAAGTATTAATCATAATAAATCGAACTAACTAATTCAAATTTCAAATGATTAACATTTTCAAATAATAACAAAAAATAACAAATATTTATCACCATCAAATGTTTAAACTCCAACAACATCTTGATTAAGATTAGGGCAAATTACTCTCAAGTCCCTGATCTTTACATTATTCAAAAATGAGTATTAAATCCTTGTTTTATTCAAACATGTTGGTTTCGGGTCCCCACCGACTAAATCAGACTTTTTTATTATTTTTTTATCATGTGAAATGACTATTTTACCCTTCACAAAACGACAAAAATAAGATAAAATTTGTCGTTTTGTGAAAGGTAAAATAGTCATTTCACATGACAAAAAAATAATAAAAAAGTCTGATTTGGTCGGTGGGGACCCGAAACCAACATTTTTGAATAAAACAGGGATTGATTAATCATTTATAATAAAGGAGGGACCCAATAGAAGATTTTGGTAAAGAAAAGGGACCTGGGGGTAATTTGCCCTTAAGATTAAGCTAGAGCACAACATTTGGCTACAAAAGTTATGACAAATAGGTAAACCAAGTGGATAAGTCTGAACATTAAACCGTCCAAAACGTTGCGTTTTGCTTCCTCTCTGGGCATATTAGGATTAATTATCCATCTCCGACTTCACTTTTTTCATTTTAAGCGAGTTACTAGGATCAGGGGAACTCTTCCTTCTCGCAACACTCGTTAGAAAGCTCCTGGCTTCATCATCCGTAACCTCACTGCATTGTCAAACAACAAGACCATAGATGAGTCAGAGATTACACCGAGTAATTTCAGTTGAAGAAACTAATACGCATCGGACGGAGACCTGTCGGCGGCTTCTGACTTGGGGATCAAACTGAGTTCCTTAGATTCAACCAACTCCCAGAAATCGCTGACCTGTTTCTCTTGACAGAATTTATGTACATGGCGAAGAAAATCGTTGAACTTTTTCGGTTCCTGAGAGCAAGATATACGAATAAGATCAAAGGAATTCACTGTGGTCCAGATAAACAGTAGAGCAAGTAAGCAAGAGTAACTGTTTGAGAAGACAAAACGACGTACTTGTTCAAGTATGCAACCTTTACGAAGGGAGGCTAGACAATCAATCGCTTTCGAATATGTGTCTCCATCATGGGCATCCTCTATCAGCGCAATTATCTTTCTTTCCATGGCTGCAATTGCCTTAATAACCCAGTCTGCACTATCTCTGCGGGATATCATTGTTTCGAAATCCTGAACGGGAGTTGAATTACTAAAGTTCACAATGTCCACTGTCGATTCATCCTCAGCCGACTTGATAGCTAATGCCTTGGGTGCATCCGGATAGAGCTCTTCATCGTCCGAGCCCGATGGTTTTTCTCGTAATATCCTTCTAGTAGATTTCTTCAACTGCGCACCAGAAAAGTAATCCTAAGACAAGTCCTATGGCAGCATGCTAGAAAATATAAGTAGATGTGGGCTTAGCAATTATGACCTTTGGGTTCTCCTTGACTTCGAAGCTCTTGCAAAATGTTTCAATAACAAATTTGTTCTGTGAAAGTAGATCCGGATCAGGTTCAATTATCTTCTTAAGAGTTCCATCAAGGGGAGGCACTGCTGCATCTTGATCCCTTGATTTCAAATCCAGATAGCGAAAAAAACGCTGAAGAACAAGGGAATTTTTTGTTAGTTCAGGAGAAAGTGTTTGCAGCAGCTCTTCGCTGACGTTATCAGGTGAGTTTTGTTTAGAGCAAAGTGCAAAAGATTATAATGCTTATGAGGTGTATATCAACTGAATCACCAACATTACGATGTGATCTAAGAGAATTCCAACATCATGAAAATCTAAATTCTTACGAGCACGCATCCTTGTTCTCAGCTGCACAGTATATCAACACTAACATAGGCAAAGGTTTCTTTCTAATTCTTCCCTTTTTTCCCGTTTTCCACGCATCGTATACCGGTGAATTTTTGGACAGAAAAAGACAGCATAGCCAAATCAACCTCTTCGTACACAAAATTCAAATTTTCTTTTACCTTGGTAATAAAACTGAGAAAGGATGTAACCAGGGAGTACCTCCAGTACAGGGTTTGGAGTGAAGTCAGGTAATAGAGCTTCCTCTTTTTCTGAAGGAGCCAGGTCAAGCATTTTAACAAAGTTATCCGCCGCCTCTTGCTGTAGTTCATTTGGCTGCCATGAAGCTGGATAACTGCTGAAAGACGGGAACTGAAATTCACGAACATCCTCCGCAAAAGGAAGTATATTGAAACAAAACGAATCAGGCTGCACATAAATCCAAGAGGACTCACAAATAAGTGAATCAACATCAAAAAATAATTATATAGTTAAAGTTTGACATATGAATTGCGCTAATGTCAAGACCTACAACATTGTCTTTATGAGATATATTGGGTGTCAAAACCCCAACAACGACGTTCGCTTGTCCTTGTCGCCAAACACATCGTAAAATTGCAACCTTACTTTTCTCCTTCATTGCCCTGGCTAAGGCAGAAACTGCAAGAGTTGCCCCAGTGTTGCCCGGTTCAGCAACAAAGATGTTGACATCTTTCATGTAGTAGTGTCTTCAACCAATATGCAAGTTCAGGCAGAGAAAAAAGGTGATAAAGGAAAGCTCTGTGTTAGTAAAATTTCCCATAAAGAACTCAACATGCAACCCAGTCAAATCAAGTACTTTACCGCAATATGTTTGACGAATCAGTAAATCCTAGCAGTTTCACGCCTTTTTCTGGTTTGAATTTGACAGCTGCCAACTCAGCATCTGATATGGGAACTACTTGAGGTCCATAGCGATATCCTTTGATTCTTTGTTCAGGGGGTACAACCTTACTGGAATCTTCCACACTTTTGTATTCATAATCTACCTTGACTTCATGTGTGGCAAATTTATCAGACGAAGGAGCTTTATCCGAATACTTCTTCAGGGTGGGAAATTTCTCCTCCGAAGTCTTTTTGTAAACCCACACCTGCTCAAAAATCACAATATAACTATGAAGGGCATAAAAATAATCGTGGGCCTGAAACCTGTAGTATCGTGACCCCAAATTCTGGAATCCAACTCGATGTCTTTACTAGTCAGCATGTAAATCCAAAAAATTGGATATGCAACATAACCTTTCATCCAAATTTACCAAGATAAGTGTACAGAATTATTGGATCTTAATCAGAAGAAAGCAAAGGAGAGGCATGTGAATGGATAAATCAGTTCTAACTACAATGCCTACAGTCATCCGCATCAACAAACTACCTTAATCTTCAAATTGGGGCTAATTTCAAGATGACCCCGGAATATTGTGACGGGGGTGATTTTCCGAGTCCTGAGGGCACCTAATAGTGAAGTTGCACTCTCCACATACACTGCTTTGGCGGATGTCTTATCAGAAATTATAGTCAACAGATGATCATTCTCATCCATGATTCGACGATCCGCATTTTTGGTAAGTCGGCCTCTAACTATTATGCTCTCCATTTTAATGCCATGTTCAGCCATCGATGTACCAATAGTGCTAATTTGATCTTCTTTGGTTCCTTCACAAGGATCCTTGATGAGACATGCTCCATTGGTTATGAGACAGAGGCGCTTCTTCCCTTTGTTTGTTGATTGATACTTCTTTATCAGCATATCCATGCCAACAACAATAGCATCAACATCTACCAAATGTTAAGGCACAGAGGATGCAAATATGAGCAGCAAAGAAAGAAACAACAGTCCCTCATGGTAACTGTTGCAATACTCCAACATCAAGTTTCATAACAAGTATTCCAAGAAAAGAATAGAGGATACAGTCGCCATCCTCCGTCCCTCGTGGTAACTGCCGCAATATTTCCACCAGACCCTGGTCGACAACTTTAATGCTCCTCATAACCATGACATGCTCATACCCTCCCACTTCCTTTGTTAGATCGTTATCCGTAGCTGACGATAATTCAAATAGAAACATCTCAAACAGACTCGAACAAGATCCAGAAAAGGCAACAATCGGGCTCATGGGAACCTATTATGTCAACAGATGTACCTTGGGTTCCAAAAACGACGACTCCAACTTCATCGTACTTGTTGTAAACCAACTGCACAAGAGAAACAATTTGGCCAAACCAGTCCCAAATAAAACGCAGAGAGCTAAACGGAAAAAGCGGACAAGTATAACGGAAGGGGGGGAGAGGACCTTCTTCTGTATGAGCATGGCGGTTATTTTCTCCACCTCCGGGAGAATCTCGTGCATCGACGGGCCAACATCCAGTAGTAACACCAATCCTTCCTGTTTCAGATAAAGAGCAGGAAAATCAAAAGAAAAAAAAATGAAAATTAGTCAAATCAGACGACGGTGAACAGTTATAAACCCTAGAAAGCCGTAATCGACGAGGAGAAGGGGATATCGAGCCACGTGGACATGCGAGACGAACAAAGGTTCTAAGAAGAATAAAAACGAGAGCAGAGGGGCAGAAACAGCGAAGGGGAAGGTTTAAGAAGAGAGCTTTCTGGAAACAAATAGGGAGGGGAGGTAGCGAGTAAGGGGATGGAGGATGATATTACCCTGTTCCGAGCCATTGGAGACGAGGAAGAGCTCCCCCAGGAGAGACTTCAGCTGGAAGCTTGCCGAGGAAGCCGAAGCGGTTCGCACTTGTACTCTTTTTAGTTTTTTCCTTTAAGAAGAGAGCAGCGGTTTCCACTTTATAAAACGCTGGTTTTTTTTCTTTTTGGATTTGCATTTTTTCTGCTTCCCGCCTCGGTGTTGAATACTATTTAGAAATTAGACTGACTTGAGTTGCTGCTATAAAACGTGAAAAACACTACTTAATTGATATAATAGTAACGAATCTTACATGATTTTTCAGGATTTTCACTTATATTTTCACCGTTAAATAAAAAAAAATTGTGCTTGAATTAAACTCTAAAGTGTGTTTAAAGTCGAAAATTTTAGTAATTCACACTCAATTGTCTTAATTTAAATGTATAAAAATGTGAAACCTTATAAATTCTATGTAATACCAAAAGATATTTAACATAGTATTAAAAGACTGTCATGATTTGGCGGAAGTGCAATAAAATTATTGATTCATTAGTTTGATTGATTCAATCAATAAAATCATTTTATAATTTAATCAATAATTCTTGAGTTTGTAATTAAATATAGTTGACATAATAGATAATAATAAAAACTCGTTAATAACATGTTTGTCGTCCAATACGACGACGATGAATAAAGGTGTGGGCGGCCACCGACCATTCACAGGATAAAAGCGCTCACACACAACAGTTTCCAAGCGTTTCTGGCAAAAACTAATTCCAGAAATCAGAAAGAGAGAGGAGAATGGCTTACAAAGCGTCGTTAAGCGCCTACCAAGCCTACGGTTGTCTCAAGGCTCCCAGCAGCATCAAGCACAACGGCCGCAAGTGTCACCCGGTCGTCCTCTGCTGTAATCCAAACGACGACGACTACGGACCCACCGAGCCAATCGGCCGCAGGTACGGAGCACTCCAACTCCAACCTTCGTTTGTCCGAGAATGGAAACCATATAACTAATCTTGCTGATGATGTTGGAATTTTTGTGAAGGGATGTAGTATTGAGGAGCAGCGGATTGGCTGCGGTTGGGGCCATTCTCAACTTGAGGTAGGTTCTCCCGTACTCTATGATACACATATTGTCTATCCGACTTTTTTGGTCTTAAAGTTTTGATGGATATAAGAGAAATAAATACGAGGAGATTCTAATGCAAGCCGGTATTCTCCGAATTAATGTTAATTTTTTTTTTAGAAGAGTGGCGCTAAGGCTGTATTAATAATAATGGTTACAATACATAGAAAGATACAAACATAATATACAAAGGTATTCTCCGAGTTAACGTTAATTGGTATTTTTTTTTTTTAACTTCTTGTTGATGATACAGTGGGAAAAAGCCGGATTACCTTGGAGTACAAAAGAACCTGCAAGCACTATCACTGTGCCCGGCTACTAAGACCTGCATCTCCACCTCCGAGAATGTCAGCGACCTTGTGCACTACACCCCTCCTTGGTAATACTCTGCTCTTCTCTATTCCCTTACATTTTAGTAAATCTTGGTAAAGATCATTAATTAATTAGTTTAATGTTCTGAACACGTGATCAAGGACCAGTCAACTTTCCTTTTTTACGCGTGCTTAATTTTGTTTTTTTTTTGTTTTTTTAGGAACTATAATGGAGGTAGGAAAAAGCCTGTGAGCAAGGAAGTAGCTATGGCAGAACTGCTTCAAGTGGTAAAGGAATTGATTGCGTTTAAGGTTCCTTATTGTTCTTTCACGCCGGCCTCCATTGTTTCGTGCTTTCTAACATGTAAAATGCATGATATTGTTTCCCAGATAATGTCGACGAAGCCGGACAAGTACACGCCTAAGGTCGTGGAACAGAAAGATGACTACTTACATGTGGAGTACCAGAGTCCGATTCTTGGGGTAGGTTTTAGTTTCTAACTGGTACTCGGTTCACTGGTTGTCGGAATAGTGAACCGGATCTCTTACGTGTGTTTTGCTATTCTTCTTTGCAGCTGGTGGATGATGTGGAGTTCTGGTTTCCACCGGGCAACAACTCCACCGTCGAGTACAGATCCGCATCACGGCTGGGAAACTTTGACTTCGACGCCAACAGGAAGAGAATCAAGGTGAACCTCTTACCAGTTTCCTACGTTAGTTCCCTTTTGTCTTAAGCTCTGACCAACTACAATAACCGACCTTGACACTCACTATTTGCAGACACTACGTTTGGAATTGGAGAAAAAAGGCTGGACTTCTCAAGACAGCTTCTGACCAGAAACGGCTGAACAAAGAGAAGCAGAACTTGTGATCGGCAACATCTTCGAGCTGCCGGCAATCGTCTTGTTGAACAATTTTTATTATTGTCATTCCGGTTCTTGACGTGAACCGGTCAAGAGTCGCATGAAATTGATATTAGCAACACTTTTTACCCATACAAACAAACAAGGAGTGCCTTCAGCTGCGCCTCTAACAAGAAAATTTTTGAAATTTTGAAACTTTAGTGAAATAGAAGCTCAGAAATGCATCCGAGGTTAAAGAAATTGCTCATACAAAGCCACATATCATCCCAAATTCAACGAGCTACTTCCCACACAAACAAAGAGCCAAGAGCATGATTGTCACCAATTTTTTTTTTTTCAAATGCATGATTGTCACCAATTTGGTACTCAAATAACTTGGTTTTAACTCCCAAATAATCGAAGACAGCCCAAGGAAGAGTGTGCATGCATTGTTGTGATCTCATCAGAATGTAGCCAAGATAGAAATGCGTTTGTGAAGTTCAACTACTTTGATCTAAACACAACTGATCCATCGATCGTACAATAACTGCCAAAAGGCTCAGCACGATGCATTCCAGTTCTCCATGCAAGATCAGACCCATGTAGGCTAAGTTGATCAATCCTTCCTGAGTTCCATGTACTCGCGTGTAATGCCACCAGCATTCAAGACAACAATCTCGAGCCTGTCTCCCTGGGCAAACAAATACAATATTATTGGAAATGGTCTCGATCTAAAAAATATGCCCTACAAAATGGACCAGAGGGCCCTCTTGCAAATGTGCAAGCACGTATGTTCATTGAAAGACAAGTATCCAGTACATGTAGTTTACTATAGTGTTTCTCAGGATGGACAAGGAAAGCTCTATTTCATAGGATTCAGAATTCAGATTGCTCTTATGTGAATGGAAATAAAACTTACAGTGTATATATCCCTTTCAGCTGCAGATGCAAAACATGTTTTAACCAGATCAATTGCCTCTGTTTCTGAAAGTGGGGTCACAGCATCCTATGCATCAAAATCATAGAATTCCATGTTAGGAAATTTGAAAAGATTAAATTATCATGAAACCTGAAACAAAATTCAAATGCTCTAACCTGAGCAGGCAACAAAAGTGGACTAGGAGATTTCAACTGGTTGTCCAAGAAGGGCATTATTAGTGTGGAACCAGAACCCTGTGAGCTATACCCAACCCTCTCATAAGAACCAACAGCATCGTAAGTGTAAACACAGCCCTTCCCTATGGCAGACATAACAACAAGGCCATTTAGTTTAAGAAGAGAGATGTTTCCGAATAGAAAAAAAAAACAGGACTAAAACACACCTTCGTTGTCAAGGCCGCCCAAAACATTAAAGGAATAATACGGAAAGAAGCGCTTGTAATAAAGGGTGTTGGAGAGCAGTTGACCCATAGCAGGACAACTCATTTGCTTATTGTGCTGGTGTTGGTAAATCTGCATGGACAATAAGAGCTGTGGTATCAGCGGCCAGTCCCAAAAGAGAAACCAGGGAGCATGAAAATGAGTTGTCATTGAACTAAATCACCTCCAAAGACCCAAAAGACTTGTTGAACTCATTCTCCGTAATTGTGAATAAGAGGAGAATGAAACGAGCTCGCATGATGAAGGAAGTTTGAGAACCATGTTTGAAACACGACGAATATCTATTGTTCTTTCATAAACTTGCTCAGAACTAAGACTCCAAAGAACTTTCAGGTTCTCACTAGCAAAACATGATAAAGAGACGCAGAAAAACAGCTACAGCACTGTAACCTCTTTTTCCGATAACTTACCAGGTGCCTTGCAGACAACACCTTTTGTAGGGCTTTGACATCAGCTTGAAACCCGGAAGAAGCCATAACGCATTTGTCAGCTCTGGACAGTTAAAAAAAGAGAGCATCACAAACCACATCCTTTCTTGGGAGTAACCAATTGCGAGAAACACATGAATCCATGCCAAAACGTTTTAATCAAGTCAACAATCGCTTCAATTTCCTAATTCCTACAACTTTTCTAAAACTTGCTTCGGTTAAGCTTCCGGAAAGGGATAGTTGACATAGGGAATCAATTAGGTTCAGTGGCATGGCTATTGTTCTCTTGTTTGTTCTCTAAGCTGGAGTTAGACATTGATTTCTCAATAAGTCTTTTGATGCCATGATATACTCCTCTGAAAAAGCATTGGCGCACGTGTAAACGAGTTATCATCACATAACCGTTCAAATCACAACTAATAAACGCTTTGCGCCACAGGCACGAATCGTGTAATCCACAACAGAAACCTATGACAACTAGGACCCGAAACTGAATATCAAATAAACGCAAAGATGTATCATAAACTAAACATTAAAAATCAATAAAAGGGGACGTACAGCTTGGAGATTTTGGAGTAGTCACGGCTAAGGATGTTGTAACCGGAGGACATACGGGTATCAGCCGCTATCACACAGTAATCCGCTCCGGCGATCGCGACACAGGACCTGTCTCCATCGATTTTCACCCAAAAAAAACAATTAAAGCAATAATTAGCCCTAAATCGGGGGAGACGACAAAGAGAAGTAAAAGGAGAGGGAAGTGGGAACTGTACCCTCCATTGTTGTCGTACGGAGACCAGTTGGCGTGCTGCTTGGTCATGGCGCTCAGGAGTTGGTCGTCGACAGGAAGATGAACAAATAGTTCGAGACTAATATTTGGGAAATCGAATGGAGCTTCGAGGGTGGGTTTCGCCTTTTACAGTGCTTCGCTTGTCTTTGGCAACAAGAAAAGATTGAAGAGAGTTTCCAGTGCAACGGCGTCGTTTCTCGATAGTAGTGGAGCAGTTCTATTTTCCTGTCGTTTAAGTTTGGACGACAGAGACGTGGGCTGAAAGCCCATTGATATTTGATAACAATTCTCCTAGGTAACTTGTGCTTGTTGAAATAATATTAGCACTAACGAGAATATAAAAATAATATCTAAACTCTTGTTTTTGAAAAATGTAATATCTAAACTCTTGATTAAATATGATAATATTTTTTTCTGTTATTATATAATTGAAGAGGGATCCTGTAATTATTTTTAAAACACAATAAATCTTAGGATTCAAGAGTCCTCACTATGTTATTCTCCTTCGCTTGAACTGTTTCCAAGATAAAATTCCCGTAAACTAATCTATTTTTCGAATTCAAAATAATTTAGGGCCCTCTCTTTCTATTTAACCATAGCGGATAGAGGTTATAGTTCACAAAATTGAGCGGCGATGGGGTTCGTGATCGGATGGCTTCTCAACTTCATCTGCCTTGTAGCGGCGATCGGGATCATCTGTTTCCAGGTATATAAATAATTATATCCACACTGACATTTTTTCTTTATTTAATCCTTTTGTTTTTTATTAATTTTCTTCTCTCTTTTTGATCATACATTGGGAATTTTATTTCCCTGCAGTTAATGTGCTTAGCAGATCTAGAGTTCGATTACATAAATCCGTACGACTCGGCGTATAGAATAAATATGGTGGTTTTGCCAGAGTATTTCATCATGGGAGCATTGTGCTTGGCGTTCTTATACACCGGCCAGTGGTTTTTGTTTCTCCTATCGCTTCCTTACCTCTGTTACAACATTTTACTGTAAGTTGTTTCTTATCGTTATTAAATTTCGATAGTGTTCGATTCTCTATTTCTTTATTATTAACAACAATTCTTTTATGATTGTGATAAAAAAAATTATTGTTTTCTATTTTGTTTGTATACCTAAATATTGTAATCGACTCAATAAAGATTGTCGCATGTCAAAATTCTGATAATATATATTAAGACGGATAATAATTTGTGTGATGATTATAGTAATGTTGTTGTAGTTTAATTTTCTGACAACCCGGGCTTTGTCTTTGTCATGTCTATGATTTGTTCGAAAACTCTTGTGCTCAGGTACACGAGGAGGCATCACCTAGTAGATGTAACAGAAATCTATAACCAGCTGCCTTGGGAGAAGAAGTTGAGGCTCTATAAGCTTGGGTTTCTCGTGATCCTTTTAGCTCTCACTTTGTTCTGGTAATTTTTTATTACAAACAGTTTCAAGAAAATCAGAAATTAGAATCACAAGCACCAAGTACTTGACTTATTCTGTTTTGTTTGCAAATGTTTCTTTAGGTTCCTTTGGACGATAGCTGAGGAATATGATTGACAAGTTCTTCGTCTTTCCGGATGTGAGTACTTTCGTCCTTGATCAGCTCATCCATTTTCCTCACCCTTGTACAAGATGTCGTCTCGTTTCTCGTTTCATCCGTATCGACGAGGAAGAAGTTAAACTACTGGCTTGTAACTTACGATCCGTTGGATTTTGTATTGCAGCAAATGATCGGTACGTTTCTCGGTTCGGTTAATATTTCTGCAGCAGTATACATAGTGGAGTGGCTTGCTTCTCTGGACTTGGACTTGCTTCTCTGCAATTCAGCTGTTCAAAGGTTGGCATGTATTAATTGCTAATAGCTAGAACTTGGGATGATAAGAGTTTTAAGAGAACAATGGATACCATTGATTTTAGTTATCAATTTGGTCTACAGATTTCCATTGTAACAAAGAAAGCTTGCAAGGAGTTTTCTGATACCACATAATCGCTCGAATCCGGATTAGTTGGCTTTCCCCATGATGAAAACACCAAAACCAAACTTAATTTACAACTTACAAGCTAAAATGGAAATATATTTACACGAAGCAAGCAATTCTTTAAGCAGCTGCAAGTAAAAGAAGCCTTTCACTAAGTGACTCCTCCTTCCATTTCTTAGTGACCTTGGCTATAAACTCCTCTGCCCTTTTCTCCAAATCTGTGCACTTGTCTTCGTTACATTCCTTTATCACTTCAAAATCTTCAACATACAACAGCTCGTCGTCGTCTTCGTGATCATTATAATCTTCATCGACATATCCAACTATATATCCATCATTGTTGTCATAATGATCATCATCATTGACGTCCTCTTCTTGGTCCAAATCGCAATGGCGACACAAGCTTTGCATGTCTGAAGTAACGAATTCGTATGTCGATGGGCTGCTAGGAAAAGTTGCATACTCGAAATCTTCGTGGCATGTCTTGCACCTTCCGAGGGAGGAGAAGGTGATGATGAACGCAAGAAACAAAACCAACCGGCTAGATTTGGTAACAGTTAAGACTTTGTAACTGGGTTCGAGAAGGTTAATGTTGTGATGCTCTGTGAATGATTGGGACAAAGAGAATAGAGACAACATGAGCAAAGGAATGGTAACCAGAGTGGAGAATATTAAGATCACAACACGAACTCTAACTATCTTCATGGTGAAAATGGAAATTTTCTCTTCCTCCAATGGTTCTTCTTTTAATTTCTTAGAACGTGTTAAAGAAGATTTTTCAGTACCGGCATTTTATACAGCCCTTTTGCAAATGTTGGCTAATTAAAATAAGGAAAAAGTTCACGTCGGGTTCGGTAGAAAGCGTCAAATTATATGATAAACATAAAACTTTTCTCTTAAAATAAAGATTCCGGGGTTTACCTGGAAGTTTACACGAAGTCTATTTTTTTTAATAGAAGTATGAAGTCTACTCCTACAAGTTAAACCGCGTAAAGTTGATTATATAATTTGTAGGAAAAGATCATTTTAGTACTCCATTGTTTGACAATTTTTGACCAAATACCATGTAGTTCCATTTTGACATAAGTTTCTCAAGTTGATTCTATTAGTGACAATTGATGTTAGTGTGGATGGCCAAGTTTGCGACATATCACTTTTCTCTCCTCGTTTATTCTGACATGGCAGTGTTGAACAAAAAATTTGTTCCCTAATCGTAGAACTCGTGTTTGTGGAAATGGCAAAACACTTAAGAAGGTATCACTTGACATATAAAAAATAACTTATTGATGACGTAGCCATTCACATGGCCACCAATTAACAAAATAAAATTTTGTCACTAAAATTGTATATAAATTTATGTCTACAAAAATGAAGCCACGTAGTACTTGGTCAAAAAAAAATCAAAACAACATGGTGCTGAAGGTGAATTTTTCCAAGATTATATTATTGTTGGAAAAGTGAATGAAGCCTCGACTCGTATACTAAAATCAAGTACACCATTATCCGACCACGATTTTCCAACAATTATATGTCAATCAGTTTGTTATCCTTCAGATATATTATATTGTTTAAATGTTGCATTACAAGCATGACGCAAGGCAATGGACGTGGATCATAAGAGAATAAGAAACGCATTTTCAACGAAGCTTCTCAAATTCTCCTTTGTGAGATAATATATAGCAGGCCAAGATTATGTGGCAGACTAATAAAGTGTGAACATGTAGAGATAACGATAACAAGGGAGGAAAATGGACATTTTATATAGTTTTTTTAGTTTTCACCCAAAAAAATATGGTTTTTTTAGTCTTTACCTTCTTCCGTAGGCCCCACATGGGAGAGAAACTTTTGAGCTGTGGATGCGGGAGACAAATATTTGAGCATTAGTGCTAATACTGAGGAACGTATTATTGAAAGAAATCAAAAGTATTTCATTATAACTTAATCGGTTCTCTAATTCGAATTTTTGTGAAAATATTAGTGCTAAATATCTATACTCTTAAAAAACAGTGTTAAATTTTTTATATTAAATTTTTTTAATTTTGTTGGGAAAATTTTCTCACTTTTAAAAATTTTCATCAAAATTTAAATGAATTTACTCAAGTATCAAATGATATAAACGATACAAAGGATTAAGCATTTTGACTGGAATGGCCATATTTCACCGGAAAGTCAAAGCTTAAATGTTTAAAAACTTTACTCGGGCTCTACTTAATTATTACTTATTCATCAAGATTTTATTTTTATTTTTTTTGTAAAGGTTTGATATTTAAGATCATCTTAAAGGATTTTTTTACTACCTAGACCAATCTTTAGCTCGTTTATAGGACGTGCTAAGGAGAAAAAAAATGATGATGCTATTGTTCATGAAAATTTTAAACATTTCATACGTCACCACGAAATTCATTTTTCTCTACCTTATTTTTAGTAAATTTGATAAAATGTAAACACCATTTATCTAACCATATAATTAATAACGACACAACAAGAACCGATTTAAGAACTAGGAGAACCAATGCTGTTAAATTTAGCCACGATGGAGTCAAACTAACTGCAATTTTTTTTGCATCTACATTCTCTTCTACAAACACCAAACTAAAAAGAGTCCTACTCAGAGTCAACCCCATTAGTCAACAAAGTCCTTCGCCTGATACTTAACCTAACAATATGATCTATTATGGGATGATGAATAGCGTTAATGGATCGGAACAAGACATGATCGAGATCGGATCGGAATGTGGTTAGAGACAGCGCCACGATGCTCGATTCGGATGCTTGGTGATCAGCCTTCCCGCAAGGATATGTTAATATCCGTCCCTGCCTTGCGGGAGTCTTGCATCGCCTGCATGGAGGCCCAGGTATCGCTCCGGAAGGAGGTTGCGTTTTGCTGAACGTGAGGCTCGACTCTTTCGGGTTCTGAGACCACTGTAACAGCTGCTGCCATGGTTGGCCCAGGCGCGTACCCGGGTGTGAAATTGATTGGCGATGCGTCCATCTTCTGCTTCCTTGGCTTCTGCTCCTGCTGGTTGCCTGGCAGAAAACTGCCTACCACAACCTATAAATAACCAAGGATGAGAAACAATATGGTGGAGATTCATTTTTCACGTGAAATGTGAAGAGAATGATCATACCTGAACAGGACTTGCAGCAATAAGAAGTCCAGCAACACTACCCCCGACAACACGACCATCCGGACTTGCTAAGGAGACACTCATCCCACCCGATCGGCTTCTAGTTCCTTGACTCTCAGTCGGCATAAATGATCCCGACAAGGAAAGTATCTCAAATCGGCCCTGTGTAATACGAAACGATAACTGAACATTACAAACAACGGTAGTTCAATTCTGACTTCAGCATAATGACAAGCGAATATCAATATCGCAAGCCGCGAATAAGTACATGATGTTTGAGTTCGACAGACGGCCCACAAAATTTTGAACAAAGCCTCCGAGACTATAGATCCATGATAAAATCAGGTATCTATCAAACATTCTACGAGAAAATTTATGATGTTCAAGAAATCAGAATAGCAATATTAAAATGACAAACCTCATATGTCAAAGTACCCCCCGATGAATCAGCCTGACGAAGGGTGACACTTGATATGACTCCATTAGCAGATAGCACGCAGATTGCACGGGGTCCTTGTTGTGAAAATGATATAACCTTCATGGTAACATCCTTCAAGAACAAACACAAACGAAGTTTTGTATCTCAAGTCTAAAACTGTAGAAAATTATATCAAGCTGATCTTACTTCGAATAAATTATGTATTTACCTCGCCAGTATTCACGTTTATCACATGGGGGGTAAAGTTCGTGCCGATAGAGTCTGCAAGCCATTCACCTTCGCAAGAAGCACAACAGGTGAGTATGCATAGCCACAGCATAATTGGATTAATCGTAATATGTAATATGTAGATCAATCGGATTTGTCTAAGTAGCTATTCACCTGATGTCTAAAGTAAAAAGGAACAAGATAACTGAAACTCCAAAAAAAAAACTTTTCAAATGAATCGCTCCATGAACCATTACAGTTCAGTAATGAATCCATTCCCCTTGACAAAGTGTAAATTAGTTGTGTTGATACTCGAAAATTCTGCGCCTTTCAGATTAATTATGCATATAAAATCAGAGTGCACTGGAATGTCCTTGGAAGAAAAGGCATCAGGTATAAATTTCAACCATAAACGGAATATTCTTAGTGTCTTCAACACCAAAAAAATTTGAAAACTTGTTTCTTTTATAAATACAATCATACTTCCAAATTATTATAGCTCATGCTAATGTTGGAATCTCTTGAATGGGGGAATCCAAAAGATATATATTATAGCAAGTGCAAGATAAGAACAAACAGCATTTGTCAATGTGGACCAACCAATTAAAGTTGGTATTCCCAACATATAAATAGCATTGCATATTATAACATCAACGCAGAGATGCATGAAGGAGAGAAACATACCTGAATTGTCCATTAAAGCTTTCTTATACTTCCTTTTCATATAACTACTAGGCCAAGGTTTACTCTGGCTTCCACCAGAGTAGTCTCCACCAGGAGGCCCAGAAGCAGAAATCGGCATTGGCGACAGCGGTCTCACAGCTGCTCCATCTGGCCCGTATTTCCTAGGCCTTCCTCTCTTTTTCTTCTCCGATGTACCAGACGATAATCCAATGCTAGCCGGTGACACTATCACTGCAGTCGATCCCGGAATCTGGCTTGGGTTTTCGGCCCTCTGTGCCACATGATAATCAGATGGAGCTTCTGCTCCTATAACTGTAACCCCGGAACTCAATCCCTCTCTCTGTTCCATGCTCAAAACGTGAAAGCAATTACTACCACTAGATCGGAATGTAGGCACTGCAAATGCAAATGCATCACGCCAAATATCAGCACATTGAAACAACAATTTCCGAAGCTAGCTCTGCTCGGAAAGACCAATGCGGCCCTCCAAATTTTAGTGACGCATGAAACTACAAGTCAGCCAAACAACACGAGAAAGGGAAAAATCTTTGCTTTTTCCCCCATTTTTACATTACACTGAACCCACACCTTCACCTCAGATAATTCACTCCATTGTTCTCAGATTCACCTCAAGTAAAACAATGCATAAACCAACAACTCACCACTAGCTAACCATAAACAAGGTTAAGGACCACATTTTCCACACGAAATTAGCATTCCATAGCCCGGGCCATTCCTAAATATCGTCCATGATGGTGTTCGACTCGGAATAAAGAGGCTAACTAAATAAATAGTCCAGACCAGCTAAGAATTTGACATAAAAAAGGAAAATATTGGAAATTCACAGCTCAAAAATAAAACTTGCATGAAATAACAATAAAGAGAGAGTACATCAGCTTCACTTAATACTCGTGATCAAACCAAGAACCAAGAACCAGCTGAAAAAAATTAACCTCAACCAAAACAAAATATTATTTTACATAAAAATTAATGGAAAATGCAAAATGCAAGTAACCCAAGAAGATAAAAACACAAAAGAATCTATCTATCAGCTAAGGTGAAAAGATCAAAACCTGCAGGATCCTGAAGCGCCCAGAACACCAACAGAAGCTTCTCAACTTTTAACTGAACAAAAAAGAGTACAACTCTCTCTCTCTCTAAACCAACAAAAGGTGTTTCTACATTTCCTGAGCTTCACTAGTACTACTTGTGAAGTTTCCTCTCATCTCACTTGACCAAAGAAAAGTTAAAAACAAAGAAAGAGCAAAGATTAACAACAAGAACCCACCAGGAAAAATGAAAAAATTATATAGGAAATTATTTAAATATTAAAAAATGGCCTTTGAAGAAAAATGGAAGGTAAAAAGAGAGGCCAGAGTTTCCTTATTTTCCTTTCTTGTTTGTCTGAACTTTGAACAAAAGAAAAGAAAACCACTTGCAGACAATAAAAAGTGGGCAAATGGTAAGAGTAGCAATAAAGTTTTCTATTTTTTCCTTTTCTGAGGAGTGTTTTAAACAAATTTTGTCCTGCGATGGCATATTTACAAGAGTAAATCAATTTAAATTTAATCTGATCAAAATATTTTAAAAAATATCAAAGTATGATTAACATGTAGTTGAAAATGTTGTAGTAGATCTCGAAAATTGTAAATTAAGCAAAACAATTCTTTGTTAGTGGTGGTAACTTTACAGCGAGGAAAAACGAAAAATTGGAGCAGTATAATATTCGTTTCATGTAATTAATTAATTGCCCTCGCTAAACCCAATAAATTGGGGTTCATTTAAGAGAAATTTCACGTCCGTGAGGTGAAAACTAAATTTTGAAATTTCAATTCTGGAGGGGCAGGACGGTAATCTTGTTATCTCGGCATGGTAAATAAGGCAAAAAAAATTAATAGCTTTAATATTTTAAATAGGAATAATTATATTAAAATTCAGGATAGAATCAAATAAATTTTAAAAAATCATATCATTTTTTCTACTAATTATCAAGTTCATATAGTTTAGTTATTATTATACTGGTATGACCCTAAAATAAAAATTATATTTAAAAAGTCCAACAATCCTCCCCAAAAAAAAAAAACTCTCCCCGTCCCTCTTCTATCTCTATTCATCTCCTTCCCTTTTCCCCTCCCAAACCTTATTAAATAGTCTTCAAAAAAAAAAACCTTATTAAATCAGCACGTGGGTTATTCTTCCGTCGTAAAATTCAACTAAATTAAATTATGTTATTGTTCTTTTAACATTGGAAAACCAAGAATATTCAAGAACAACTTAACAATAAAAATAAACACTATTTAATGTGAACAATTAAAATAAATTACACTCTCGAAGAAGGAATATGTAAAACAAACTTCTCTAACATTTTATGTCGAAAACTAACGAATGTATTCTCCAGAAATTTAAAATAAATAAGAGACCACTTCAGCCTTTCACTCGCTGCTTTTGTTAAGTGAGTGCAATTTTTATATTTCAAGCAGAGAGTTTATCGAAAGAATCTACCATATCGATTTTATGATTTTATTAATATAATAATAATTAAATTATAAGGATTTTATAATTAGTAAAAAAAATTACAAGATTCTCGAAATATATTTGTGTATACACTAAAAATTCTAAACGTAATTTAATTATCTCTTTTAAATATTTTGTTTGTTCCAGGCTGCAAAGGTATACGAACTTTGACCGCTTCTTTGTCATTTTCCCAGAACTTGAAACATGTCGCGTTGTTAGTGGTTCCCGTGATTTATATCCTTAAATTACAGAGATTGCCACTGTATTTTAGACCTTTTCGACGATTTTCGAGGGCTTCGTCGTCTGCTTTTCTCCGCAATGTTAATCCGTTTGGTAGCAGGCGTGCTGGGTCCCGCTGACTGGGTCACCTGCGGTTGAATAATACTTTGACTTAGTTTCAATGTATGAAAATTAATCTAAATTTAATTCAGCAATATTAATTTCATCCAATTTTGATACAGCTCTAATAAGACATAGTTCAGGGATCTAATACACCAGAAAATAAGAAATTCTAGTATTGTTCTTTGTGGCAAAACTAGTCTTGTAATGAGGGATGGATATTCTATTTGAAAATTTTAAGTACTTTTGATTTGAGATTCAAATTAATAATGTGCACATTTTTTTTTAACATACTTTTTTGGGACCCGTCTTTAGATCATTTTCGACGTTCTAATACATTTTTTGTAGAACAATTTTAAAAAAAAAATCAAATGTTAAATGTGATTGGTTTTGGACAATTTCAAGATGAGAGACCACTCTGGGGTTTGAGAAATTTTAGGCTTTTATATATATGCATAAAAAATATTTTTTTAGTAATTTAATTTGTTTGGGTTTTGGCAAACTATAAATGGCTTTACAATAGGTCATATATAAATTATTCTAAATAGCAATTTATAGATCATAAATTATTAGCCACCAAAGTTAGATAGAATTTTAATTACCATTTGCACATCCTTAGTTACTATAGGAATTTTTATAACTTACTCAAAATTTTAAGGTATTGAATATGGATCATCTACACTTACAGATAGACTCAAACTATTTGCCATTTTTGATATGAGATTCTCTTCACCACACTTACTCAAATCGATGCATTAGGTCGTATGAGCACAACGATAATGGTCTTGTTAGATACCATATATGAATTTTTATATCTTATCCAATATTTAAAATGTGGATCATCCACACTTGTAAAGAGATTTAACATATTTGTGGTTTTCCATATGAGATTCTCTTCAAGTGTGATACTCTATTACTATGTTGTCTGAAAAAAATTTAAGTGATTTAATTAGTTTTATTCATGCCAATAAAATAAACTTTTTTCCACGCACGCATATTAAAAGATTTCTAAAATTAAATGTGTTTAACGGATAGTACGATCAGATGGGTGACCTCCTAAGAAGTTTCTGAATATCCATGTAAGTGAAGATAAAATACACTGAAAAAGACTCATGTTAGTTTGTGAAGACTATCGATTGGATCATGGGACCCCATAATTCGTATCGGAGCGACCTCGACTAGTACAATAAGATTCAGAAATTGAATACACTAGCAACTGATGGATTTTAAAACTATATGTATCTAGCGAGACGAGAACCTCATGTACTAACGAGTGATGAACATGTTTTCCCATTACTTTTTTGTTTAAAAAGGTTAAGTAGTTTGATTGATATTATTTATATCAACAATATGGACTTTCTATTTTGTCACAGATTTTGAGAGAATTCTGAAGTTAAACGTGTTTTTACCAGGTGTGGGATCAAGTTGGGTATCCTCTAAAAAAAATTTTGGAATGCGGTTGAAAAAACCGTGTTGGTCTGTAGAAACGATTAGTTAAGAGGACATTTCAAGCGAACGGTCGCTCAAATCGAGGGACACAACTTATCCATGAGCGCAAGAGGATTAGCCATCAAGAACGGTGTGTCATGCCAGCATGCGCGAGAGTTGAGAAAACAATTAAGATGGTTATATCCATTCTAGGTAGGCGGGAGAATGACAAAATTATACATAAATTGTATTCAACATTCCAATATAGTCTTTCTCAATTCTCTCTTTTTTTTTTCTCCCATATCCTTTCTCATTCTTTTACCTTGAGGTCTAAAAATTGATAGTCGGATCACAAGGAGTTATATCAAAATTTACGAGGTGTTCCATGCACATATATTTGATGTTTCATTTTCCAAACCAAATGAGTTAATAGAGTCAATATTGATTTTGTTGTCCATTTCTTTTATGACAGCATTCATAGTGGAAAAACTGTTAAAAAAATATAGGGGCAGAAAGACCCACTGTTAGGTCAACTCCGATTACGTTTTTTTGGTTGTTAAAAACACAATTGAAGAAGTTATCCAACTTTCTACCAATTTCAGAGATTTATCCAATGTTTTAGTATTTTTACCTTTTCAGAAGACCCCTATTTAATGTTCCAGTAAAATTATACGAAAAGTTATGAAACATGCTCCTGCAAGTGCAAGAGTCTGATTGGCAGGTGAGGGTTTTTTTTTTGGCAAATTATGAACCCAGCAGCGGTTGGTGGATGGGTTTTGACACTTGTCCGAGGTTGCTTGCCACCCTCTCCCAGCCACACTCGTCAATCAATTGTATTTTTATTTGGGAAAAGTCCTCCAAGGACTCTTGTGGTTTGACCCGTTCTCAGATAGGTCCCTGAGGTTTAAAAAGGTGATAACCGGTCCCCGTGCTTCCAATTTTCACATCTGAGTTCCCCCGATCCGGTTCGATTCGAAAATCCAAAATTCAATCTCGCAATTCAGGTGACAAAAACATGTGAAATTGGTATCTACATGTCAGAGATACTTTGGTGAGTCACCTAGAATCGATAATCGGCGTTTTCGTCATCGAAATTGCGAGATTGAACTTTGGATTTTCGAATCGAACCGGATCGGGAGGACTCAGATGTGAAAATTGGAAGCACGGGGACCGATTATCGCCGATTTAAACCTTAAGGACCTATCTGAGAACGGGTCAAACCACAAGGGCCCTAGGAGGACTTTTCTCTTTTTATTTTTGCAGCTCACATGCCCACCACACCAGAGGATACTGATGGGCCCTACCCTTATTGCCCTCGTCTTTATCTCATCTTCACAATCAATTTGAAAATTTTTAAGTACACGCTAGTATTTCCTTTAACACGTTATTATTATTTGGTGACTTCAATTTTATTGACTACTTGTAAATTTCTTATATCACAACTAATGAGCATTCAATACTTCCAATTATTTTACATCAATTCATCAATTTTATTTGTGTATCACGTTACACTGCTAATTTTATCCACATGGTATATAATTGTCGACCTTCGATCAAGATAGACATCGATTCAAATTTGAATTTCCTTATTGTTAAGTTCGTACATTTTTCTCCCAAGACTAATTAACTAAACTATAGGAACAAATAACATTAGTCATACAACATGATCCATGTATAAATTAATGGCGTGACACTTGAGTGAGTTTTACAACTTATCACACAGTTAAGAATATAAAATCATAATGTGTCCAAAATTAACCAGGGGACAAAACGACATCCTAACCATCATTTGGAGACCCGTTTGTATCAATATTTTGTCCTAGCGTAGCACCTCATCCTAACTAGAAATCGAAGCTAATATTTAGACGGCGCTAATGCCGTGAAGATTGGGTGACCATAACCAAATTTCCCGTGGTTGTAGTCGGTCTGTGATTCTTTTCCGAAATAGTTTTTCTCACGTTTGGAATTTTTGTATAGAACCAATTAAATTGAAGCCCAACTAAATAGATTTCCACTATTGAAGTAACCATTTGGAAACAACCCACACCAAAAGTCAAAAAAGCATCGCCATGTAAACTTGCACCCGGAAAATACAATTCAAAACACAGTTTTCGAATCTGATACAAACGTGTCGCCAACATTCCAAAGCAACAATAAAACTAAAGCCTGTTCCGACAATATTTGACTATTGTTCTAGAGATCTAAAAAACAATCCAAAGCAACGACAAAAGCAAGACTCCATTTACAAATCCACTCGTAAGAAGAAGAAATTAATAAGCCAACCTTCATTGACTTCACACTTTTCTGTTCGGTAACTAGGAGAAAATAACGACTGTCTCCAACTGGTTTAGGCCTTAAACCTTGGACAGTACAAACCCAGCCCTCAACTCTTCAAACGAATACTCGACATGTTCGATTCGTTTCGCCGCTTTCATGACGGAAGGAAAAGGGGTAGCTGGTGTTGCAGCCATCAGCATGGGAGCTGACACCGTCGCAGGAGTTATAGGCACCGACATTGGCAACTTGGTTGCGGTTCGGTTTTGGTTTTCATCACCTCCTCCATGGTTCCATTTTGGAGGTGTACGGGTAGGGGTCTTGTTAGAAGATAGAGTCTGCTCGATCTCTCTCGGATCCTCCTGGAAATTGGGGATGTTGGTATTGAAGGACAATGAAGAAGGAACAGGAGAAAGTGGCTTCCGTATCATCGTCTGCATCTTGGTTTGTTGTTGTTTGACAGCAGAGGACTGCTTCTTAATGGTACGCCCTGGAACCTCTGAGATTCTTTTACCTACAAGATTATGACAATGTTGGATCATAAGCATGTTATAATTTTTTTACGCAGCGTGTTCTTGACGTGCATCTAACCATAACAAGTCTTGACATTTTTGGACAAGTAGCATGGCAAACCATACCTGAAGCATGGGATGCAAAGCCAGTATGAAGCTGTCGACTCAATGAATTGATTTCATTTGTACCCCCGATTTTCTTATTTGGTTGCACTCTTGAAGATGCTTTCTCAACTCTGGAGCTCTGAAGCATTGGTCCACCAAGAGAGAGTTTTCTATTACTTGTGATGCCTACTATTGGAGTTCTGGCGGCCTTCTTTGCGCTCATTGTTGGACTGGGCTTTGAGCCATAAATGGCTTCATGCTCAGCTATGAGCTGTACCTGAAGTTTCTTCTGATCCTGAAATGCAGAAAGAGTTAGACCCTGAGATGGGAGACATAATCTCGAGCCTTCAAATTGAAAAGAGTATTACGCTAAAATAACTCCGGGTAAATTGAAAAAAGAAGAGGAGGTGCGTACCCTTTGCCGCTGCTTTTCTTCCTCCTTTTCTTGTCTTTGGTAGTTGTACTCTTCAAGCAAAGAAATGAGCCTCACCTGAACAAAAAAGAATCACATTATACTTTCTCGGCTAGAAACTACATACAATCAGATAGAAGTAACTTTTCTTGTGTACATTACTACATGGATAACAAGCAAGTACTTACACCATCGTACATGAATTCGATGCCCCTCTCTTTTTCCCAAGATAAGATTCTCGAAGTCAATGCATCAACCATGGCTACTCCAAGCAAATGGAACAAACACTTAATTAGTGAACATGAAAAAAGTAACTTTTAATTGAGCACATCGAAGCGGAAAGATGACGGTGATCTAAGTTTATAAGAATTTAAGTGCAAAGAAGTAGGCAAATGACTGTTACCAGGGAGTTTGTTAACCAGGACACGAGCTTTCTCAGCCCGTTTCAATGCAAGGTGTGCACCTCTTCCAGCATTATATCGATTTTGATCCTAAACCAATGATATGATGATAAGTTACTATTGATCGATGTGGATATAACAACAGCATGATCATAACAAACAGTGGTCTACCATGCTGTACTCCTCAAGCCAGGACTCCTCTTCGCAAGCACCCAGCCACTTCTCTACTTTATCAAGTATTTCCTTCCTGCTTGAGGCTTCAGTTTTTGCCTTTTCAATTTCAACATCAATTTGCTCCAACAGATGCATTTTATCTGAACCTTCTGCAGTGCAAGAGCAACAGTTTGTGAGGAAACAAGTGTTTGACTTCAAAAGAAGGCATGAAGAAGCAAATCGTGCATCCACAAAAGCTAGTTACACTATCCCGCATATTTACAACAGGATCACCAATCAACAGATGTCACTTGGCAGGTTTATTTTTAAGTTATTGGCAGGAACATGATAATCGCTGCCAAGAAATTTAGATTTTTTTTTGCTGGTTACCACATGATGCATCTTCAAAAATTGCTGGAACTTCAGTTACTAAATGCGCCTTCCTGCAAATTTCATCCAGCTCCAACCTCTTCTTCAGGAAAATTTTCTTCACTTTAGTCGTCTTAAATTGCTCAAGCCTTATCACTTCAGCCTCAATCTGAAACGCCAAAGATCTAATATAATGCTTTCGCAGATGATAGAGATGTCTAACAAGAGGCCAACAACATTTGAGACCTCATGAGTTACACGCTCCAGCTATTACAACTCACCTTCTTTACAGTCTCCAATGAAAGAGAATTTGGCACTGTTATTTCTGCTTCAGAAGCCGCAATGTTGTTGATTACTTTTTGGAACATGTGTTGCTCCTCAGTCGGGGTCTCCAACAGAATCCAGAGCTCCAAAAGCGAAGTTGAAAGAAGTTGGAGCTAAGAAAAAAACATGACAATCAATGACGATGTTCCAAGCAAGAACCCAAACAACATTTATTCCCAGGAAGAGAGAGATTGTTCCAGGTCTGCGTCTGATACCAACCTGTCGCAGTCGCTTTATCTTGACCTCCCTCAAACTATTGATGGCTTTGGCCAGCTCCCTAATAGTATTGTCACTGATGTCCTTGACACCTCCAGACTTTGCTAAAGTACAATGTATCTCTTGTACCATAGATTTATAGTCCACTCCAAGTACTCCAGAGATGGATCTTAAAGTCCCCAAATGACCCTCAACTTGCTTCTGGCGATTGCTCTGCAAAACCAACAACTCATACGTCAGACAATCAACTCTCTACTCCTTGATCTCACAATACGGGAGTAAGCAAAGCAAACCTTTTCCTCTAGGAGCTCTCGCAGAACTTGCCGCAGCTGTTCAAGCTTCTCCATGGACAGATCAGTCCCATCCACCGCGACATCATCTAGACCACGCCCTCCCCCAGACCCGAAAATCTCCACCGAAACCCTGGCAATCTCACTTTCCACTTCCAGGAACTGCAATTCCCTTTCCTCCCTTCTCATCCTCATCTCCTCCAGCCGAGGCGTAATTGCCCTCAACTCTTCCCTCAAATTCCCACAGACCTTCTTTTGCAACTAAAACGCAAAACAGAAAATTCCACATAAACCGTCAAACAAAATAACGCAATAAATGAAGAAACAAAAATGCACAATTCGGTTACCTTAGCAGATGTTTCTCCCAAAGCAGAGCAAGTGCCCACGATCTCCGCTTCCGCAGCTGCGATCTCGCTCCTTAACTCGGTTTGGTCTTTCTCAGCTTCTTGAACCTTCCTCTTGTAAACTCCCAGGCACTCCCGCTCTATCTCTAGCAACTTCTCGTTCCTCTCGTCCTCCGATTCTCCAACCTCATCCCATATCCTCTGGTACACCGGACCCCCGAACACGTCAAGAAACAACAAAATAAATTACATAAGAAGATGGAAAAGGCGAGGCGGACCTTTAACTGCAGGAGCAAGGACGCGCAGGTCATCTCGGAACGCGGCAGAAGGCCGTCGTTTCGACAAGTTTCCATCGGTTAGGGCCTCGGATTCTTGATTTTGCCCGGGTTCGGAAGGAGTAATTAAAGGAAGCAAAGGAGGAGAAGTGATTGGGGGCTTTGAAATTTGAGTTTGGGTGGGAGGGAATGGAAAGAGATAAAAAGGGAAAGGGAAATTATAAAGGAAAGGGAGCGGGAGTTTGGGTGAGCCGTTAACTTGGTGGGACCAGGAGCCGTATATGTGGGCCCCCATTAATTATTCCGAGTTATGGGCTGGAGTTTTCTTGGGCTGGAATTATCTTGGGCTAGTTCGGTTAATCAACTTGGCCCCGAGTTTTTCGTCAATCAAGAAATTTAAATTAGATGGAATGACTAATGAATTTTCTTTTTTATAAAGTACAATCGATACCATGTACCTGGAATTTTATTGTTTAATAATTTTCAAAATAGAACAGCCATTGCTTTTTTATTAGGGACATTTTATCATTTAAGATTGACATTGGGAGCTTATGAGAGATGGTTGACGTGGGCTTTTTTTTAAGAAAGGAGGGCACCCGAACATTTATTTATCCAAATATACATCAACGCATAACGCCAAATCTATAACACAGTCGAATTTATATTTTTTTGAAGTCTTATATATTTTGTTTTTATTTATTTTGTGTGTGTATATACATGATTATTTTTATTGACACTCCAACGCGAACTATAATAGCCATTTATGACCTGTTTTGACACAGTAGAGAATTATGGCCCAATTATAATTATAAATTCTCACTTAAACTAATGTCTCGACGCAGGTGTCAGTTGACCGGTCCACTTGAAAAATAAAATAGTTCCAGGCTGTTCAAATGATACGAAGGAGCACTAAGCAAGACATGTGGCCTTTTTAATTTGTTGATAAGTATTTTTTATTTTTTTTGTTCAGTATAGGTATAATTATCCCGTGGAATAGTTTAAGCCGTCCCGCGGGCGGGGACCAGAAAAATCAATGACCAAATAAAGAAAATGGTAAAAAAATTAATTAAGAAAGGTAAAAGGTAAAACCCATTAAACTAAAGAAGAAACAAAAGCAGCATTAGGAGGACACTTAAATATCAACAAAAATATTTACATCTAACGGTCAAGATGCGGTCCCAATTTAATTAGAAGTTCCCTATTTTATAAAAAATTAAACCTAAACATTTTCGTTCAACTAAATTCTAACAAATACAAGAATAAATTTATATCCAAATATAAATTAGTCAATTAAATTAATATTTTCATTAACAACTCCTAGAGCACCATCATCAACCACCACCCGGAACAGCAGCAGCTTCTCAGAAAAAGAAAAAGAAAAGAAAAAAAGCAAAATCTTTTAATTAAAAGAGCCCAACGGGTGGGAAGTTACTTGAACTCACTTGTCGTCGTCGTCGTCGTCGTCCTCCTTTTTTCCCAATTCTTCTAAAAAAATTTCCATGAATCCCCACAAGATAGAAGAGGACCATGTCTTTCACCATCTGGTGGGCCCCACACCTCCGCAACTGATGATCCAATCTCAATCTCAATCTCAGCCGTCCATCTCAATCCACGACGACGACCTCTCCCTCCCGGAGATCGTCCTCTTCCGCGCCTCCTCCCCGGACTCCCCTTCCCAATCCTCATCGGAGAACGATAATCCCCCGCCGCCTCCGGCCCCGGCGGTTAATCCTAGCCCGCCGAGTATAAGCCCGGAGCCGCACGTGTCTTCCCAATTCTACACGTTCAACGCGGAGTCCCACGCGCTGATGATCCGGTGTATCCTGGAGCAGCGGCTCGCGTCTCCAGCCGAGATCCGGGCCGCCACGCCGCGTTCCGTCCTCAAGTCGTGGCGGTCCGTCTGGAAGGACAGGAACGAGGACACCGCTTACGTCACCGGGTGGAAGAGGATCCAGGAGAAGCTCACCGCCCACGTGGACCCTACCTCAGGTACCGAGTTCCTCTGCTTCAAGAACAACTCCCAGCAGTTCGTGTCCCACGTGGACCAGTGGCAGGATATAGTTATGAGCTTCCACGGAGACGCTGATTTGAAGCACCTAGGGCTTAGGGAGACGATTGAGAGGATTAAGCAGGTGTGGACTGTTGGGGCCAAGTTTTACGGGATTCCGGAGAGTTACATTAGGGTTTGTGTTGCTGCTTGTCCTGTTTGTACCGCCTCCGAGGGTTCCGCGTCTAGGAACAAGCGGAGGCGGTTCGAGTATACCGAGTCTTTCGATGTGCCGGCGAAAGAGGTTCCGGTGAGGTTGCAGCAGTTGGCTGCCAAGCATAAGGTCGTGTTGTGCATTAGGCAGAAGTACATAAGGTATAAACCGTTTATGGCGGAGGTTAAGGATTATGCCTGTCATAGGGCGGGGGAGCCTGCGGCGAAGAAGTCGAGGTTGTTGAAGAGGGAGCCGTACGCCTCCAAGAGGTGTGGATGTGGGTTCCGTATTAGGGCTATTGTGCCGATTGCAAATTACAACGAGAAGGATAAGACATTTGTGTATCAGGAAGAAGGGATGGCGGTGTTCAAGTTGTATGCGGTGCATTCGGGGCATGAACCGGGGCCGTTGGATGGTAATGCGAGGATTATGCATCGGGTTGTTGGGCATAAGGGGGGTGGGTTCATGATGGAGCAGGATTTGGTTTATGGGGTGCGTGAAGATGTTCTGGATAGTGATGGTTTTGGTATGATGGGGAAGGATGAAGGGGATTTGCAGCTTTCGGTGTTGCAACAGCTGCAGGAGCTGAGAGGTGAGATTGGGTTGTTGGAAGGAAGGTTGAGGAAGATTCCTTCCGATTTATTGGGTTCTGTGTCTCAGGAGTTGTATGAGATGGTTAACAAAGTTAGAAATATAGGGGAGGAGAGTTCCAAGACAATGGGATTGCTTTCACACAAACATCACGTAACTGATGATATACTGGTTGGGGACAATGATTTAGCTCAGTGGGCAGAACATCATGATGAACAGATTTACATGAATGGAAAGGATACAGACTTAATGGATGATGATGATGACGGCTTCGGAAGGACACTTGTGGGTGATGTTCCTTGGGACCAGATGAGGGTAGAGTGCCGAAGTGGGAAGGATTTGATGAGTGATGAGCCATGTAAGCCGGAGAAATGGCTCAAGTGTGATTTTGATGACAAGAGCATTCTTGACTGCGAGGATACCAAACTAACCAAGCCCCCACGACACGATGATGCCATAGAGACAGATGTAAGTCTTATACAGGTTGATAGTTTTTATCAGGAGAATCACAAATGGTATGATTCACCCTGTGGGTTGGACTCCGCGACAGATTGTGGGGACAACGAATTCAGACACGGGGAGATTGTGTAAAGACCTGAAAGACCGGTGTAACCTTCTCTAACTTAGCATTGAGTTTGTATAATGTCCTCATCTAGATTATTTTGGATTTGGGCTGTACATTTCTGTATATTTATTGGTGACTATTGTGTGCCTTTACCTTAGAGCGTTGTGTGTTATGTAAAGTATGGCTGGTTGGGCTTTTAGGACATGCTCTTTCAAAAGCTCTCTGTTAAATAATCTCTGAATCATAGATTCATATCTATTTTCTGCTGATCCCTTTAGTCAATGCATGTTTTTCAAGTTTGTTTTAAGTTGTTAGATGCATCGGTACCATAGTCGCATCTCATGTTGTACTTTGAATCTAATCTTGAATGGTTAGTATGCTTATACTTGTGGATGGAGAAGGTTTATGTCAAATAAATCATAGAGTTGGATTGGCAAGCTGTGTGTACCAACTGTCTTACACTGTTGCGGTCCTTGCGGAGCAAGTTGATCTCCTTTCTGAAAGAAGGGCCTGAAGGGAGAACAAGTTTATATTTTTTCCAGAATCTCTAGTAAGCTACTCCAGAACAGTCTTCTTACGTAGTTAAACGTGGTTGATATCTTTATCTAATATTGCTTAATCCAGTGGTTCTTTGTTACAGATTATCTGTGAATCAGCTTAGTGCTTGCAGAGCTTCTTTACCGGTATGTTTGAAATCGGACCAACCCTTCCTCCCAAGAATAAAACGTTTTTGGTGTTCCAGTAACAACATACATACAAACTTGTTAATCTTTATTTAGACACTTAGTGATTTCTGGGTGCTACAGAATGTTGTGGAACTTGCTTCTGCTTCTCTTCATTCATGGGGATAAGTTTCTGCTATGGCATGCACATTATGTGTTATCACCAGGAATTTAATTCAAATTGGTTCTGTACATTTTCCGATTCACTTTTCCATGAACAATAAGAGGTATAATTATCTGATGCTTCTGTAGAAGGACTTGTCTTTGATTTTTTATCATTTAACTAATTGAAGGCTGAGACTTAAATGATATGAGATGGCTCATATTCTTTGATAGCAGATGAAAGTGCATAATAGGTTATAGTGAGTCTTTAGTTTGAGAATGATTATTCAAGGTTTTCTTTAGTATGGCACTTAACAAGAAAGTGTCTTTCTCCGTCATCAAGCAGCTGGAATTATGTTTTGTGTCTGCAAAATGGTCAGCAAGATTGAGTACTAATCACTTGTTACCTTCACACTTTTTGACTGAAAGGATGGCTGGTCGTTGCACTGCAAATAATTGTTATTTATCTGCGATCACTGGGAGGAATTTCCATGTTACCGTGTTGTGCTTCTTGAAGCTGGTTTGCGGAAAATGGTTCTGTACTTCTGTTAATGGACACCCATTTACTGAGTCTTCCTTGGGACTGCAACTTGCACTCGCATGACATGACTGCCTCATCGGTCTTCTATTACCTTTTGAAACTAAAGTTTGATATGAATCTGTGATTGCGTTGGCACTTTTACCATATTGTGTTTACCTAGCCGAGAACCTTGGATTTCATGTGTCCCGACATCCATGGGCGTATGTCTTCAGGAACATGATATTGTGCCGAAGTTTGTTTCTTTTGGAATGGTAAGTGGTGTTTGTAAAGGCAGTGCTTCTAGGCAGAGTGGTGCAATAGCCTACAACGTCTCATCGCGGCATGTCTCTGTACTGATGCCTGAATGTCTTATTGTGTTACTGCATTCTGAGTTTTCTGCTGCATAATCTGTAACCGAAGCCAGATTATATCTGTATCCATTCTTGTTCCCTGGCTATCTCGGCTCTATGAAGACTGGCACGATCTGGTGCGTAATTCCAACTCGAGCCGTTCCATTAGCTTCTTCTCTACAACGATACAACGCATTCTCGGCGGAAACAGGGAGTTGGTGTGGGTAAGTTATGTGCTTATCTTGCTGATATTATCTTTGCAATCATTTAGTCTATTTGCGGCTTCTACATGGGCCGGGAACAATGATAAGAGTTAATGGGCCTAGAGTTGGGCTTCGATTAACTCTACAAAGTGTTCAAGATATTGTACAAGAGCTTAAAGGGAAAGGCATGATAAATTGAAAATGGTAAATACTAACGCAGCTTAGAACTTGAGTCCCAGTTCCACAAAACATATTCGTGGGAATTCTTAGCCATATATTGTGCCAAGTAACAAGGAAGCTTAAACTAGGACCTTGTGTTTCATTCTTGCTTGGACCTCACTCCGGGCAAGTACCTCGACACAAACTCGCGAGCCAGTGCGTGTAGATCCCCGTCGTCAAGCTCTCCATTGTCAAGGCCATACAGATTCTGGCAAGAGCTTGGCCATTCTGTAGGTGCATGCTGTGCCTGAACTTGTAGCTGCTGATGATCAAATCCCATCAACGCCTCAGTGGCAGAGCTCAAAGCCAGATTCCGACCGGACAATTCCGAAGATGGCCGGGTACACATCTCCGGTGGGTGCGGCAGTGGCGGCAAATGCAGGCGTTGCAATGTAGATATCCTGCCCTGGATGTATGCCAGCTCTGCTTGTAGAGTTACCACCTGTACATTGTGAAGCATTAACAGAAGGTCGATGATCACTGAAAGTTCATAACGTGTACCATATATATTCAGGTTTGCTGTTTTTTAAATTGAAATGTTTTATAAGCTAATGCAAATATTAACATTTTTAAGAGGCATCAAGTTCGAATGAAGCAATCTTAAGTATATTCCCCACTTCAACTCGGTCTTAGCAATGCTCTTTTTCTTAATTACATATAAAATAATTCCAACACCAAAAGAACTGGGAATCCCCGGGTCCTAGAATAAGCAAATTAAGAAAAATAAACTGACTTGCAATGGGCGGAATTTTTTCCGGCAAAATATATTTTCATATCATATCAATAAAAATATTACGCTTTGTGTCGTACGACTACAAATTTTTTGGCGCAATTCATAGATACTGTCACATAAAAATGTTGTTCCCAAAACAAACGACCAAAGTTACTGGTAAGGTTACTGCTATGGAGAAATTCAAAAAAATAAAGGTTACTGCTAAGGAGTCGCTGGGAACAGACTTGTAATATTAACGGTTACACAGACAGTACTTGCATTATTTAACTTACCAAACAAACTATTAAAAAAATGTTTTAAATTAAACAAGAAGTTTGGATTTGTGTTATTGAATTTTGGCGTGATGAATATTATTAAAAATATTGTAAAATTCAAAAAATTTATTCAACCTAAAATTTTAAAATAGCAAGATTAATATTTGTCTCGACAACGTCAACAAGTGATAAAAGGAAATACTAACTAAAATTACAAAAGACTAAAATAGACGTGGACCTTTTTTCTCTCCCATCTCATACATAAAGACGTGATCATCTGATCCGCGGAAGTCATGTATACCCATGTGACTGTGACGACTTTTTTACCTCCTAAGAGCGCCGACACTCAAGGTAGGACTAACTGATTTTATTTTATTAAAAAAAAAATTATGTTCCAACTTTTTAATACCAGAATATGAAATCTTTACTGTTTATTTATCACTCAAGTCAAATTTTGAAATGACAATTCAACTATGCATATACAATAAATAATCAAATGCCACCATATCCATAGGTGTCTGCTAACAAGGATAAAGTTTATTAAGAAGTTATATATGCAGGAAAGTCAAAGCACGAAAATGTTTAAAATAGTTTCTCGAGCCGCTAAAGCTTGTTTACTAGCTCAGTAGATCCGGCAAGCAACAATTAGTTAGTCCTCGTTTCAATGCAGGTAAAAGTCCTTGGAAGAAATATTACAAGGAACATAGCGAGGAAGCTACAGATCGACGAAAATTAGTGAAGCCCCTAAATAAATTTAAAATTTAAAATATGTGTTAAGAAAATGACAAGACTTGACTACTCAAGCTAGGTCATTGGCAACAAGAAAAACCCTAATGAAGTAGCAAGTGAAAAACTTGGAAGATCCAAAGAGGAGAAGAGCCTGCCAAAATTTCGCGAAAGGAAGAGTACTATGGATTTCGTTTAAATAAGATAAATACTTGAAATTAAATCACTGTGTAGAATCGTTTGATCGGTTTCGGCGTGCACAGCTAGTATATATATATCAAGATATCATCACCTTATATTTGACTCAAACTTAAATTAATTAGTTTAATAAATTGAATATTATGTGGTTAACCAATATATTTTTGTTAGAAGATTAACCAAGATTCAACAATCGTTGATGAATATTATAAATTCTAATGAGAGCAAGCTACCCTTCACATCTCACTATGAAGCTTCTAATCAATCATACTTTTTTGAAGGATTTCTGATAAGTCATACTAGAAAAGGTCACCTACAAGGTTTCACTGGGAGACAGTCTAGCATGGAATTCTTGACGACTCCATGACGTCAATGAATGTAGTGCAAATTGGTCAAGTTTCTATACATCGTATTACCGGAGTTTTTTCAGTTAATAAGTTTTGTATATTGCTAAACTGGACATCTTTTAAAGTTTTGTTAATACTACAATTCTAATAGTTTTTGAGTTCTTTCAGTTTTTTTTTTTTGAAATATAGTCAAATCTCGAAAATGGAAACATGACAAATGTCAAAAGGAATAAATATTCCTCATCGGCATCGAGCAGAAGTTATAATACCTTCAGGTTTTTCATTTCTTACAAGTACCATGAGAATCATCTCATTGTTCTAAAAAGAATTAGTGACACACTAATTCTCGTAATTACTCAAATCAGGATAACTAGTTTTTATAACTCTGCTTCTCGCCCTTTGAGGTGAAAAACAATGCCCAGTTTCCGACATGCATGTTGCGACCGACTTCAAACTTTATACACATGACGTGACGTGTCCAATTTTTTTTGGGCTAAAACCATCGCTTCTTAAGGTTCATAGTAAAATTATCATTACGTATAAACTTCTCCGATAAATATTTAGTATTGATATGTTCTTATCGACTCGTACATGAGAGGCGAAAGAGTGGCTAGTACCTGTTGTTGGAGGGCGAAAATATGGGCAACGCAGCCATAGACAGGGTCCCTGATCCTAGCGAGGGCCTCGTAACAAAGAGTGACGACCGCATCGAGCCTTTTGTGAAGAGGCAGCCTGGAGATGAGCTTCGAGGCGTTGCTAGCTCCGAACACCTTGTGGACGGCCGCGAAGTGGGCGGTGCCTTGGTCGGAGTCGAAGTAGGGTGCAAATACACAGCCTTTCACGCACTTTCTCCTCAGGAACTTGCACGCTCCACATGGCCCACCGCCTCCTCCGGTGCCGCTCATTTTTCGTCCGGACCACTGGGGTTTCTAACTCCCGAGGGTTTGCTGATATGTATAGCAAGTTCGAGGTCTAGCTTAGGCTTATAAAGGAGTACATATAATGAAGTGGAAAAGAAGGTTTTTTTTTTCTATTAAAAGAAGAGGGTTTCTTTTAATGTCTATAGCTTGACATGACAGTTTTTATCTGAATGGTGTCTTTTACAACATTTATAATTATTAATTAAAATCAAATTTTAAAGAACTCTAATTTGGTGGATGGTAGTTGTTATTCATTTGTTATATTTGTTGAATTCGTATCATAATGGATGATATGATTACCATTTGTTGGCTCGTATGATCCCTCATGAATGACATTAGAAAAAATTCCACAAAGTTTCGTAATATATAATTTTTATCATTTATAAAATCGTAAAAATATTTAATATTTTTCACAAATTCACGTAATCTGCCTCTGCATTTATAACCTACTTAATGGCCGGAGACATTCCAAAATAAAACATTTCCAAATTTGTATCCAATTAAATACTGATTGTACACTGTCTTATATAATATATATGCTTAATTATTTCAAACTTTAAAGCCACGGCGCCTCAAAGTGAGGAAGAAACGAGTGACTAATGAAGCGGAACAAAAGGAAGATTGCGTGAAGCAACCATCCAATTGGGGAGTGGCAGCCGCTGCATGTAACTCTCGGCCGGCGCAGTACGGTCACGTGGGAAAAAAATCCCCCCACCACGAGGTAACTCAGGTTTTACCTAATATTTAGTTTTGTGAATTATATTGTATGTTATGATAAGTTATAATGTATGTCATGATAATTGATAAGTCACATACTCTTTGCATATGATCTAAACGTTGTCGATTTTCTCCTTGTCCATAATGAAATAAGAATGTTACTAAATTTATTTGATTTTCCCTTAGATTAATGACATATGCCAGTCGAATAAATTTATGTTAATGTGTCAGAATATGGACGAAATTAACAATATGATATGAGAAATGAAACAGCTCAATTAACTTGAGTTAGAGAATAGGGAAAATATTTATTATGTTATCAAAATGTTTAAAACTGTAACATAACGGTGTATCAACTAGTAAAACTACATAATGTTAAATTAAACTTTAACCTAAGATAAATTAAAGGGGTAATATTTTATGCTTTTACATCAGATACTATTTACTTTATGCCAATCTTTTAAATATGATTTAAGTTTCAATTACATTAAATAACCATAGTTTTGAAAAACGACCCAGATATTGACCTAGTTTGCTGGGCAATATCTGGTCAGACCGGTCAAATGGTTGGTCAGATAGGATTTTATATTAAAAAATTATATTTTTTTATAATTTTTTTGAAATATATATAGGTATATAGATAAAATATTTATGTACTAAATTAATAATAACATATAATCATACTATTTTTTATAAAATACACCAAATAAAGTATTCATACGAATGATTAATCTCAAATCGAAAATAAAAAAAATTCAGTCAATCTTTTTGGTCGAACCACCTAGTTTTTTGGTAGGACCGACTGATCGGACCGAAAATCACGGAAAATCAGCGATTTGTTAAGTAACCGTTCTGACTACGAGTTTTTGACCAGTCGAATGGATGATTGACTGACCGACCGGTCGGACCACCGATTTAAAAACTATATAAATAACTAGCTATCTGGGTCCTTTTTCGGGTTTGAGATAATTAAATATTTTACATTCCGAGTGCTACTGTTAAACCATACTTTACCTCCCTCACTCAACCAATCAGCGTTTTACCACTCGTCCATTACTACCAGTCTCTCTTGTCACTTCCAAGTGTCTCTGTGATGGATCAGATCAGTACATCGCTCTTCAAAAAGTTGTTCTCTATTTTCTCTACTGTTTTGAGAAAGAGTAACGCCAGTTCTTGCACTACTGTCTGGTTTTCCTTCTGTTTCCTTTCGATAAAAATGTGTTGTTTTGTTTCTTGTTGCCAGTTACAAAGCAGGCCCTCTCCTTGTCTGTAACCCAGACAAGTTAATCAAAGGAAAAGGCGTAACGGGATAACTGATGTTGTGACAATAGAGGAGATAGTCTTTTGTTTTTTTTTTTTGCAATTCATCATATATAGATTTTATATCAGATATTATAATAAAGCTAAAACACAAGGATGTTAAAATTATTTTTAAAAAAATAGTGAGCCAAGCGACGGTTTTAAAAAATATAGGAACCCTTGAGTAATTTGCTATTTTTTATAATTGTAAATTTAGAATAATTATCAAAGATCTTGTTCTAATTTGTTGAGAGAAATTTATCTCTATATAAGCATTATACATGACTTCTAATGCCCACCATTATCACACACACAAAAATATACGCATATACGTTTCGAAACTAGATTATGACATTTAGATTGTGTTGGAATACCAAATTACATTTGATCTAATTGCACAATAAGTAACAAGATTTGACAAAAATATGGTTTGATATATTAAACTTTCATTCACATTAAGTCCCTCGTTTTATTTTACGAAGCTTTTACCAACCAAAATAAATATAGAATTAGAATAGGATCTCAAAAAAAAAAAAAAAAAATAAATATAAATTAAACTTTCATTCGATAAAGATTTGAGTTATGATGTTCGTTAAAATTAATAAATTAAATTTTTACTCGATAAATTTATATATGTTAAATATAGTAAATCATTTTGAAAAAATATTAAGGTGAAATTTTCGATATTAATTGTTTCCAATGGTGAGAAGTGAAACAGTTAATGCGATTGTTGCTATTGAGATCCTCGATAATGTGAGATTTGCTCAACGCTGAAATTGGGCCGACTATCTGACCAGTCAAACTATATTTCGAAAAGTATTTCGGGAGGAAAAAATAGGTACACCCAGATTTTGATCCAACCAGAATATTTGTAGTTTAATTGGACAAAATGTAGGCTTAGTTCAACCAGAATTTTCTGGTTAGACCCAAAAATTTAATGAAATAACAAATTAGAAAATATGTGCTTCTAGATTTTGGTCCAACCGAATTTTTTTTGTTCAACCAGGCAAAATACAATTTTGATTAAAATGGAATATTGTGTGGAGAATAAATTTAATTAAACTAAATGAGTGGAAAATGGTTGTAATATTTATTGAAAAAAAATTATAGTATTTATTGTAAAACAAGTGTGAATTTATTTAATTAATACAATTATTAGAATTAATAATTTCTAATATTTTCGGATCCACATCCGGAAGCGTTTTGAAAACAATGACAATAACTCGTCTAAAACAAAATTACGCAAGAAATGAAAATATTCAAACCAGTGGGATCTTTTTCCTTCCGCTCTCTCTTTCCCTCCTCTATCTAAGCACCAAATTTACATTTCTGTTTGGAGTGAATGGGAGAAGATTTTTTTAATGAGAGTCGATCCCCACCTCTTTTTCTCACTTGGGTGTTGTGCCCTTTAGATATTTTCATCATCTTTTTCATGCCTCTTCCTTTCCTTCCTCCTTCCATCGTCTCTTCCTTTCCTTCACTTCCTTCCTCCTTCCCCTCTCTCTATCATTAACCTCTCCGGGAGTGGGAGCTTTACTTTCTCTTAGGCTTATCCCCCCTTTTTTAAGGGTTCTCCGCTGTCCTCAATCGATGCCCAGCCCACCACCGTCTGTGCCTCTCCGGAGCTCGCCCGAGCTCGTCTGTTCCTGCCAGTTGCCGTCTGTGTCTATCCGGAGCTCATCCGAGCTCGTTCGCGCCATCCCGATGTCGTCCATGCCTGTCCGGCGCTCTCCCGCGTTCGTCCGTACCAGATCCCACCTTGCCGTCCATGCCCGATTCAGCCCTTGTCGTCGTCAGCAGCGTTGCCCTCCTCTGATTTTCCTTGGCTCCTCTCGGGGCCAGGCCCAGACCACCCGTGCCATCGTGGTGTGGAAGACGGGCTTCTCGATCCAGGAAGCGGGGACTTCGCCTTGTCCTCTACCGTGGGTGGGAGGCCAGGCTTTGCCTTCGCCTTGTCCTCTGCTGTGGGAGGCCACCGCTGATGGCAGAAGCGACGAGAAGAAGTGGAAGCGAGGCGGTGCTTCCCTGGAGGTCGACTTGTACTGGCCGTCGTCGGGGGAAGTCAGGGAGGTCGGCTTTCGGCCTTTGTGGTTTTTGCTTAGGCTTGTATTTGTTGGGCCCATTTGTATATTGCTTGTTGGGCCATTATGTATTTTTCTCGTTTATTTGCTATTTTGCTTGTTGGGCCCTTATGTCTTTTTTTTCGGGGCTCGTCAGTTTGTTGGCTTTGTCGGAATTTCGCTTTACCTTAGTTGTTGCTTGTTTCGGCTTCCGCCGATTCTGTTATCCTTTCAGTTTTTGCTGCTTGTCCAATGGGTGTGGGAGGAGAAACTTGTCTCGGTCGATTCACGTCGACCTTGGCTCTCTGCTGAGTGTATCTTGTATACACTCAGTTGCCCTCTCGACTTTGTCTTGAGGTTTTTATACCAAACTTCGGTTCGGCAGCTTCCGTCTTGATCGATGGTCTTAGCACCTTATCGATCGCTCACTTTCCCCGTCCTGTGCCTCCTTGCGCTCGTTGGATCGGTTTCATTTTCTGATTGGGTGTCTTGTGTTGTACTTACGATCTTTATAATATAATTTGTGTTTTACGCTAAAAAAAAAAATCTAAGCACCACCCCCAGCCAACGTCCTCCTCAATCTCCAAGGTTCCGGTTACGAAATACGATTTCAGAGCAGGTAAAATATTATGTCCCGATTATTATCTCACGATTCTGTTTTTAGCTAATTGTCTTATCAAAGTCCATGCAAACTAAAATTAATATATTTTTTTGCTTTTAAGATAAAAAGACGTCAAATTTTGAAAAGGAAGCATTAAATACATTGGATTAAAATGTATTTTGATTTAACGTACGATTGTCATTTATTTTATTTTGAACGGAAATAAAATTGCATCACGTAGCTATTATCTAGTGGGAAAGAAAGACGACGGAAAACCCAAACAAACAAGTGACACAAAAAACCATGGGCTTTGACGTTACTTAATATCCCATCACATCAAGACACGTTGCAGTGAGAGTGGGTACCACTTACCGTGGCGCTTTCGCAAATGAAGCAAAGTGAGGGAATTTTTTATTAGGATTGAATTTGATCATCTATATTTATTTTAATACATAACATTCTTGAATAATTGAATGATTTTGTTCAATATATTAAAATGGTGTTGCTGAGTCATTTATGTATATTTGAATAATTTTAATCAAATAATTCAATTAATAATGTTGAATGATTTCATCGCGATGGTTGTTGATACTTAATGATTCATTTATATTGAATAATTTTTACACAAATATTTTTTATTAATTATATTAATATGGTTCGCTTATGTATAAATCAAATATATTGAACAATTATTATTGAATAAATTAATTATACATAATGATCACTTGTATCACTCTACATGACCATGCATGTTCATTTTTTACATGTAACAGAGCGAGGGAATTCTCATGATCTTCCGCAATAATTACTTTTCCAAATAGATAGCTTTAACCTTCTCAAAAAATATGAAAGTTCAAAGTTCAAAAATTCAAAGTTTGCGAATTTAAAATATAGTTAAGAGAACTGCATAAAAAAAAAACTCGTTAGTGTCATACAAATGATTAAGAAAATGAGAAAGGTTAAATCTCCCCTAAAAAAAATTCCCACTATACTTTCATGTTTACGTAAGTATCAAAGTTTAGATCAAACTAGTAGTTTTTGAAATGTAAGACAAAATGTGTTCGAAACTAGAGTTGTGATTCCAATCCCGCACATCAATATATATGCATTTTTGATAACTCGTAACATATAAAATAGATTGTTTCACCGAAACGAAATTTGTTTATTACTATTACACTGACTAATCCATTTGGGGTACTTTTTTTTAAAAAAAAACCAAGCATGACGGTACGGTCAATTGTGATCTTCATAGAGCTCTGAAATGAAGGTAGCGAACTGGGCTGATGTAGGTAATTTCCAAATCTTTATTGGGCCTTATAAAGAAATATAGCCCATTGACCTTATTAGCAAGTAGCAACGGTTCCCAATCAGATCCGATTTGGCAAATATCCGTCTCCGTGGAATTTTATTCCAATCGAGTCAGGTCGTAAAATAATTATCGATATCCTAACTTTTTCTGAAATGAATTTACAATTCGTGCTTAGTAGTTTCTATCTTCATTGCTGCTATTTCCGTAGTGTCTTTCATTGCTTTTTCTGCACAATACGCGTTGTATTGTACCAAAATTTTTAATTTTGTTGACTCAATCAAAACTATTATAGTTTACGAAACAGCTCATATCTTGTAACAACCCATTCTTAAGATCTTAAAATCTATTTTAAAAATCAATGCTTGTCCGGTTGCCATTTGGTCCATACCTTGAAGTGACGACATACCCAGTGAGTCAAGTACCAATCGTTCCGATTATAAAACTTTGACAAAAGCAACTGCTTTCAAATCTTATGATTCCTAGGTGTTGACCGCACGAATGAAAATACTAAAGTATGTGTGGTGGGATTCTTTATTTTATACTTTTTTTTTATATATTTGTATTGCATGAAATATATGGGTTATATTGAGATTATATCATGAGACATAAAATTCCTGTTAAAAACTCACTTAAACCTAAATTTAATATTACATATTTAATCAAACAAAATTCGATGGCATAAACAATTTCACAATGTCTATAAGAACAGCGTTAAGTCAACGATTTACAGACTCAAATGTCTATTTTATATTACTTAGTAGTTCAATAAACAAGTTTTATGAAGGGAAAAATTCAAATTATTAAGAATATGAATGTTAAATATTTATTAGAAGACTTTTTTTTACTTTCAAAGAATATGTTCATATCAAAATTAGATTAATTTTTTTGTGATAAAAGAGAGCGTTGCAATACATTGAGTTTCGACTAGGGCTTTCATTACAATGTTATTATCTCAAACATGTTTTAAATTTGAAATTATAATAGGATGTAAAGTACTAGTGTTGGCATGATCAAAATCTCGAAAATGGATTAGTGAGAGAGTAATAGAACACCATATACAATATCTTGTACTACTTTACTCATTGAGCCAATGGATCTAAGCCTCTGTTAGTAAAAGTATAGGCAAACCTCAGAATTGGACATCCCTTTAGCTGCTCGGTTTTAAGATTTCGGAGACAAACTATCCAACCCAAACATGAAAACATGTGGCTTTATTCAGACAAGTTGCCTGGTAACTGGGGATATTCTATTTGTTTAGGGACATTAGTGCTGCTTAAACTTCTAATTAATAATTAATTGTAAGGTCTAACGGGACAGTTGGGTACTTTATTCTGGTTTCAGAAGAGTCCTTCCGAGGTGATATTTTAGAATGTTGTGGTTAACTTTGACGACATCAGTTCATTATTTAAAAAGGAAAAATGTTAAACCATGATTCCATGGATTGCTCCATATGTCTCAATTTAATTCTTCATCTCCTTTGTATTATAAGATTAAATGTCTTTTTAGCTTGTTAGTACTTTTGAAAAATATTTTTTTTACACGATAAATTCGAATTTTGAACTTCATAGAATTTTACAAAATGTTGTAACTTAAATCTTTTGCTGGCCGAGTAGTACTTATGCGTTAATGAATCTTCGAGTACTGTACTTCATCTTCACTGTACATTTCCCGGCTGTTCACAAATGTGATTTTTTTTACGCATCTTAGTTCGCTTTTTCAGATTTGAAAGATAGGAATTTAAAAGAAAAATTATTTAATTGTATTCTTAGGGTAGTCCAAGCCTAATATTTGGAATCAATAATATAAATTTAATTGACAAATAGGTCTAATGTTGAGTATTTCATAATATATATTTGTTCTTTAGAAAATAAATGAAAAAAGGAAAGGGGAAAGTAGTATCGGTCATAGACAGCGAAGACGGAGAAGGTTGTCTCGTAGGGGAACTGTCATAACGTAAGCAAACAGTTACTTTAGAAGGTACAGCTGCTTCAACCCGGGACACGTGTCGGTCAAAATGGCCCTTTAGTCACTTGCTTCATTTTCACTATACACGGATTGGACAAGAGCCGGACGGCGCGGTGACGTGTCTCTCCTCTTCAATTCATTTAATCAATACCACAATTAATTTATATTTCAATTTAATTTAATTGTTTGCTGACAATAATTTAGTCTTTTAACGAGACATTAGATTAAAGTATAAAAATTGAAAAAACTAGTAATAAATCAATTATAAGTAGGACTGATATTTTGATATCTTCGATTTTCGATTACCCGATAGTTATTAAAACAGCAGCCTGCTACTGCTTCATTGAACTTAAAATGCATACGACGAATTCCCAAGCGCTCGACCAACTAATTAAAAGAAGTAATTAATTAACTACACGTGCAGCTACGTATACATTTCTTCGATCATAACTCCAGCGTAATCGATGGTTTCCGAGGAATATTGGCCTGGCACAGTTCATTCTTTTACTGAAAATATTACTTTACGTAACTGATAAATTATATGCAAACAGATATTACTTCAAAAAGTTAGCAATAAACCAACCTTTCCGATTCACAAGCGACGCCAATCTTTCACCACCTTAAACATTTTCGCTAAATTCGCAATAAGAGGATAAGATACCAAATTGTGAAGATATCGTTATGGAGGCTCACTTTGAGTATAGGAACTTGAGGATGTTCGTAACGCCCGAAATGATACAGTTTGATTGAAGGTTCTAAGACGGAAAAATTGAGCTGAGACTTGAGAGAGTCAGCGGCCACTGGGAGGATTACAGAGAAGGAGCAACTTTCGGACCCAACGATCGTTGGACCTCCAAAGCCTATTGGAATATGCGAGATGGGACTTTTTCATGGACAAGAATTTCCCTTGGTTGTCTAAAAATTCTAGTGTTTGAACTACATTTATAAATACATTGTAAAACTATCTCTTATGTGGTTGTTGCCTCCATTGAATTCTATCTCCATTATAAAGAGTTTAGAACTCATATCTAGTGAAAACACTCTCTCTCTTTGACTTAGTACATGCACAGACGTAAACCGTTGGTCGAATCATGTTACCAAATTGTGTTCCTCGACTCTTGTTTTTGGTCTGTCGTTGTCGTTTTGGCTCCCTTCGTTTGTGGATTTGTTGTTTAGGGTTTGTTCGTGAAGCGCACTCGAGAGATTTCGATTGTAATATCCCCAACAAATTTATGATTCGAAGTTTAAGCAGTTGAACATAAACATTGTTTTTACTTATCAAATCTTCAACATAATTTAGATTTAGATTAATTGGTTCAATGTGTATCTAGATACCTAATGATATCATCGACTATATTAATTTGAATAATTTTGACATGAAAGTAACATAATTGGATTTTTGTATAGAATAGTTGTAATTTTGTTTAAGTTTTATTAACTCCATTCGTATTACTCATATAAGGATAAATTTATTTGATCAATGAGGAGGTTACTTTCTTTTCAAGCGACAGCGGAAATGTCCATGGCGATATGGGGTCGCTCACTTTCTTACTCATCAGTAGTTACATTTGATTCTCGCCGACTTAGACGTGGCCATCTCACGTTGGGACTTCCTCTTGTTGACGCTTTGAACACCGAACTCGGGTTTTGAGTTTTGACTCTTGCATTAACTGGCTTGCCACGTCGGAAAATATATACTATTTTCTTTTTTTAAATCACTCATTGCTAGATACAATCATAACTGCCGTGGTTAATTTAATTTTAAATAAAATAAAATATTTAAAATGTGACGAAATCTTTCCAATAACTATTTAACAATTCAACATTATTATGTTAAAAGATTCAAAATTGATATTTTGATTAAAAAAGAATAAAGTCCTTGCTAGTTAAACTATTTTTTGGTACTTAGTAGACGAAGTGAAATAAAGGAATTTGTGAAAATGGCTACCGGTGGGTCTTTTTCCGATAGTACAATATTTCTAACTCATCAGTGCATGAGGCAATAAGGAGAAACTTTCCGTTCCGAGTATAACCCGAACTGAATAGCTAGAAAGGTGGAGAATTTAAAAAGAATGAATTTACTTTCAACTTTTGTCCGAAATTGGTCAATCTTTCTCTAATCGAGCATTATATAACTTTTCTCGCATATGAGATGTGGGTGAAGAGGTTACACTTTCCTGAGCTGAATAAACCATCATTGTGAGGGATTACTAAATAAAGGATCGACTCTGCCTTTTAAAAGACAAGAAATTATTTTAAAACTGTGGGCATATGAATGTCATTGTGGGGATCCACTGGTTTTACTTTGGATGTTTATAGATAAAAGGGAAGGAAATTAAAGCCGAGTGAGTCATTTAGAGAGAGATGACTTCTTTTGCCTTATATGTAGCTAAAACGAACATACCGGCTAATGTAGAGAGTCTCAATCGACTCATTTTGGCTGCAAAATTCCTCATCGATTTATAGCTTTATTCTGCATTAACTAAAACGTGTTAAAATGTTGAGAAATTTTAACAGTTTAAAAAATTCAACATATTTGTAATTTAAATTAGTTATTTCAATAGGTGTCAACATACAAGATGGTATATACAAAAGAAATAGAAAAAAATTGTCTCACCATGATCTCAGACTAATCACAAAAATGTAACATTCATCTGTCTTCACACACCAACACAAAACATTTTGTTGTATTTCTTTCATCACTTACATACATCCTAAAAAAATATCATAAGATTATTTCAGGTTGAGCACATTTAAATTTGAAAGTTTGTTAGAATTTATATTCAAGAAAAATCTTAAGCCAATGAATTAGTAAATTTTTGCACTTATAAAATTATCTACCACTTTTACAACTATTAATGTGTGATTCTCATCATTACTCATCAAACGAGATCCTCGAATCAAAATTTGCATAAACTTTAATTTTACCAACATGCGAGAAATGAGGTTGTATAAGCATAAGAATGAGCATAAAATCAACTTGGCTATGATAAAATGTTAAAATCTTCATATCCAACACAAAAGTTTTAAGCTAGTGTGTTGATGAATTTTCACACTTATTAACGTATCCACAATACTCGTAACTAACGATATGAGATTTTAATAAGTTTTGAGTCGAGCGTTAGCAAATACGTGCACTTTGTTAATATGAATGATATCTTAATTAAGCATTTCAAAGAGTATATATCATTTACGAAATAACACGTAGAATATCACAAAAAATTAGAAAATATCAAAAGAAGAGAGATATTGTTGAGATTAACACAATGATAAATGTAAGAGTTGTGTTATTATGAATATGTGTATAAAATTCAACAAATTGAGAGGGTCCGATACATTATTTATAACATTTTTAAGTTAATAGGAAATTATAGGAAATTTTAACAAATTGTTATACAGGGAGAAAGAGACCAAGGAACATGACTTTTGACATAAATATTCACGATGGGGAGGAAGGGAGACCAAAAAGAGAAAATCTAAAAGTGGAGCTAAGAAAAAAGGGAACAGAAAAAGGAAGGAAAATAATAATATTATTATAGGCGTAAGTAAGTAACCCTTGTGCCTTATCGCATGTTTGCTTCACGCAAGCAGCTAAATTTGTGTACAAGATGGGAAAATAGTTTGCTCTATCGCGTGGCTTTAAAGTCTTCATCTTGCGTTTTAAATTCTTCCCCTTAAACTAAATATAAAAAAAAAACCTCCAATTCTTCTTCTTCTTGTTCTTCTTCTCTCTTCTACATCCAACTTTCCTATTTTATTTCCCAAAAAACCAACCAAAACCTAAACCCAACTTAGAAACCCTAGCCATGTTTGCTCTGAGTAAAACGTAGGAAAACATGAGTTCAGGTGCAACAGCTAACCCGAGCAGCAGCTCGAGCGGCGGAGGAGGAGGTGGCGGGAGCAGCGGAGGAGGAGGAGGCGGGGGGCCGTGCGGGGCGTGCAAGTTCCTGAGGAGGAAATGCGTGGCCGGGTGTATATTCGCGCCTTACTTCGACTCCGAGCAAGGCGCCGCCCACTTCGCGGCGGTCCACAAGGTGTTCGGAGCTAGCAACGTCTCCAAGCTTCTCCTTAACATACCAGTACACAAGCGCCTCGACGCCGTAGTTACTATTTGCTACGAGGCCCAGGCTCGCCTCAGAGACCCTGTCTATGGCTGCGTCGCCCATATCTTCGCCCTCCAACAACAGGTACTTAATTATACACGATTCCCTGATATTATTCGACTCAAATTCTGTTTATTTATATTGAGATTTATAAAGAAATTTATATTGCAAATATACTTGAAATGAAGAAAATATTTGCTAACTTATACGTTTGATAATGTTTCAGACATGTTTCAGCTTTTTATCTTACAAATTTTGTAGCCCCATAAGTATTTTCAAATTTTGTAGCCCCATAAGTTGATTGGTTTATTGATCTTTGTGATCATGTCTATTTAGGCTACAAGGGTTTCAAAATTTAGACCCACAAGGGGTTCAAATAATCCAACTCTTACTGTAAAGATTAGTAAGCAACTGTACTTGTTCAAAGGACTTGGAAGTTTCTCAGTTTAAGATAATTACTAGTCCAAGTGGGTTTGTTTCCTTGATTTTTGTGCTTGGCTTGGATTAGTCTACTCCTTTTGGCTTTACTGAAATCAAGACAGTTTTCCGGTTTCCCATATTTATTTTTTCCTCGGGGTACGATCAAATGTTTGTTGATTGACTAACTAATGATGTAATATAATCGGCGGTTACAAGAATGGTATTAGCATATGCCTGTAGTTTTGAGCCCTCCAGAGTTTCAAACTGTGATAAAACTCTCGTGATGACACACATATTTTTGTAGTTGGGATAACGTTTTGCTAGTTGATTTAGTTATTTGATGATTTTTTTCTACTACAACTTGATTAGATATAGTGGGATTTTGCAGTTATTGAGGAGATGGTCGGTTTCTTTGTTCTTGCAAGAAAATACTTTCTAGTAGGAGTTCATTATTATTATTATTATTATTATTTATTTTTTTCTCGTCCGTCTCTATCCAACGAAGTTCTCTACTGGTTGTTTAGGCTAGGGTACAATACTGAAGATCCTATTATTTTAAGCAATTTAAGTACTGAAATATCCTTTGCTCCCATAAAATCATGCAAGGCATGGCTTCTATTATTCTGGGTCTTTTCATGTACCCATTTCACTTCCGAAGAGAACATACTATTCTCTTTTGTGGGATCTTGTCAGCCGATTGACAAAAACGTGGGCGTGTTACGTGTACGTATTATTGGCTGCCATTTATCTCTTCGTGTGGTTGTCGTAAAGAAAATTATAATGAAAGTGGTCTCTTAATTAATAAATCTAGTGAAATAGAATACGACTATCTTGATTCTGAAATACGTAAAAAAAATTTGTTGATGTTTATTTCGAATTTTCATTTTATGAAAAATATATTTCATGTAATGAAAAATTCTAGATTAGTTGAGTATCAATAGTGCTATGTATATTTTCCATATGGTAGATAGTTTCTTTAATTTGGATTTTAATAGCACACGTTATTGCTAACCTTATCGGCTCTTCTAATTGCTTCAATTAATGGATTGATAGATCCAAATTCAACAAGTAGTTTGGTCTTCATCGGCTCCCAACGGCAATAATGCAGAAGAAATCTGTAGCTTAATCAATAATATGCGAATTTTTATTTCTTTGTCAAAAGAAACCTTTGGTTGTTCGCAACATCCATGTTCTAATGCACATAGTTCAAGCATCCTTTTAGTGAAAACAAAGACAAGACACCCCAAATTTGTCCCCCATTGCCTAGCTTTACAAATCGACTCATTATTAATCTCCTTATTTCTGTAATTTATGTTTCTTCCGTACGATACAGGCTACATTGTTGAATTGTTATAACATATACTGATTTACTTTTTTCATTAAAATCACCTAATAGCCATATACTATTTTGTTGATAATTGCGTTATAATTATTGTTTGTATCCATCCGTGTAGGTGGTGAACTTACAAGCTGAGCTTTCTTACTTGCAATCCCACCTAGCAACCCTCGAGCTACCATCACCTCCGCCTCCTCCACCGGCGCCGCCGACACTAACGCCACCACTGCCACTCTCCATCTCCGACCTCCCTTCGGCGTCTTCTACTCAGTCGTACGACCTGTCCTCGCTCTTCGATCCAATGCTGGTACCAAACCCTTCTTGGACAATGACGCAATCCCGGGGACAACCTCATTTGATGGATCCACGCCACTTCGGGGGCATCAACCTTTCCTCGACGAGCAGCGGCGAGCTTCACGCGATGGCTCGACAAGTTTTCGACCGGCAACAATCTCCCCCGCCAGGTTCTATGACGTGTGGCGACGTGTTTCCATCGGGACCGTCTCTCCCTAAACGTGAGTGACCTTGCATGAACCCTCCAATGACATATACTTGACGAGGATGGTGTTGTTGTAATTTCCTAAGGAGCGTAATTCCATGATGTTGAAAATGAGAGGAGGGTTCATAATTAATTAATTCATCGTTACTATTCGTGTTCTAATTGATTTTCAGTTATTTACTTATTCTTCTGTTTATTTTTTTTCCCGAAAGTATTCAATTTCCAATTGTACAATACCAAAGCATAGGTAAGTCCAGGCTATGCAATTGCTTGTTGCGAAGCATTTGGGTGTCCCATGTCCAATGACGAGGACCTTTCCAGGAAAAGTTTAATATTTTTATTATGAAAGGCAATGTATAGGCCAATCAACCCATTTTTTACAAGTAAATTCGTTATAATATCACAAAAGAAAGAAGTATTGACTTTAGTGGGACATGACTCGCCCGGGAGTATAAATCTCATTTAGTTCAAATTTGTGTGTAAATCTCTATTTTCAGCTTCTGTGTCGAGCCCCATTTATGATCAACTTTTCTATACGTTTTACTAAGACTTGAACCAACAAGCTACTTTAGAATTTTCTACCAAAAAAGCCACTTTACATTAAAAGAATCAGTTTCAAAAGTGCATGCGAAAAGTAAAAAATCTGGGGCAAATGGCCAACTGTAACATCGTACAAAGTGGGCCAAACGGTCCACTTCAATGCCCCAAAGTCTAAATTAAACTGGAAACCGATCCCCTTCCAAGTTCCAAACTAGAAACACCAGATGGCTGCAAAGACATGAAATTCGACGAGGCGCATCGGTATCTTCAGGCTTTAGTTCCATACGAGCAGAGAATGCGGGGGTGATCGCTGGTGCTTCTGGAGATGCAACATAGCAGAGAAGTTCTGATACGAAGTTATCGAGCGAGAACATCACTTGTTGTATACTCTCTTAAGACACGCTCGACTTCTTGCAGCACCCCTAGTCGTCCAAGCCACTTGGCTAGAATTTCAGAGGCCTCTTTACCAATCAAAGTTCCCTCCTTCTCCAGGTCAACCAACAAGTCCAGTGCCTCATTGAGCTTCTCCTCTTTCTCGTAAGCGGCTAACAGCAGGGCTACACATTTATCATTAGGCTCGAGGCCAGCCTTCTTCATGTTATCAAAAACGACCCGCGCGTTCTCAGTTTCACCAGCCATTTGGTAAGCATTTATAAGGAGTCCACAAACCTTCTCATCCGGGGGAATACCCACAAACTGAATCGCATTGAACATCCTTTGAGCTCCTTCGCAATCACCAGCCATGGAATAAGCTCGTAACAATGCCTTGTAAACTTCACTTCCAATGCGTATTTCCAGGTCATCAAGCTCCAAGATGATTGCCTCCCCTTTTTCGGGCATCCCAGCTCTGATATACGCCATGATGATTGAGCCATATGATCTGCTATCCAAGGTTTCTCCGAGGAGCTTAAGATCCTCGAAAGTCTCTTCGGCTCTTTTAAGATTACCGGCCTTGCTGTACAAGTGAACAAAGGCAGTCAAGGTGACTTGATCACACACAAATCCTCGCTCTTTCATTGCTAAGAACGCATTTTCGGCATCTTTTAGGCGGCTTTGCTTCCCGTAATAGTGAATCAACTTTGTATAGTCACGAACGTTGGCCTCAAAAGATTCTTGCAGCAAAGCAAGTTCTGCAACCTAGTAAACATTATACCAAGCTGGTCATAACTTTTTTGCGAGAAAAAAAAGTTGGAACTCTGATCAGCACAGGGCAGTGCAAACAATTTCCACGCCTCATCAGAAGGTAAAACCACATCAACTCAATGAGATTAACATGATGGACCCCACACAGTCCTGAAGGTGGAATAATGTAGGTGGAAAGTAGGGTCCAGAAAATGGAAACTATGATATGGTCTCCATGGTAGTAGAAATACTACCTCCTAGGCACACTCTGTATTTCACTAGAAAAAAAAGACCTTGTTACGAGTAGGCAAATTATGGAAAAACAGAACAACACAGCTAACGACATGTCACAATTCACATCTGCTCTTTCACTTCAACAATTCATCCCAAAGCATCAGAACTTCTGTTCACAATCCCCCGGAGACAAAAACGGGCAACCAGTGAGTACCAAGCTAACAATCGCAGAGAAGTTGCTCTCAGTGTCCCACATGGATTAAAACATGTGTGATGAGTCAGTTTATAAATGTCGAAAATCCACCAACACATTGCCTCTTTAAGGTTTTGGGTTGGATATGGAGATTCTGATACTCTCTTGGAAGAAAACTTATTCTACATTGTCTCGATTAACAAAGAAACACGCCACTTTCAGAACTCGAAGCCCACAAAAAAATGCTCACCAATGCATATACCTAAACAGCGAAAATATGTGCAATCCTGATCATTTAGATAATACAGCACCACAATTCCCCCGTAATCTACTTCCGATTTTGGGTTGGATACGAAGAATGCATAACCTGAACATTCAGCTAACACAAATTAACCGCAATTCCCTCGTAATATACTTCCCATTTCGGGTTGGATACGGAGAATCTAACGCTAATTTCGGCATACCTCAGTGTAGAAGGGGTGTCCCGTTCGGTCGAGCTGCTTAAGAACGGCAAGCCAGTCGCATCGCTCGGGCTTCATAATGCTGACCCAACCGTCGAGCACCTCCTCGAGGGTCCCTTTCTCAGGGGAGAAGCAGATGAGCTGCCTCATAACCGCCTTGCACCGCCTGGGCATCTTGAAAGGGAGCTTGGAAATGGCCAGACGCTGTTGTTCTGTGAGCTGGTTGTGCCTCACCTCCGCCCACCTGAACCGCCCCTCCTCCGGGGACGGCGCCGTTTTAGGTGTTGTTGTTGTGGCATCGTCTGTGTTTGAGACGAAGGGGTGGTGGTGGGCCCGGGTGGATGAGGAGGGAGCGGTTATGGGGAAGGGGAAGAAAGTGGGTTGGGGTTTCCGAGATGGGAATGTGATTGAGCTTCCCAGGGTAAACGTCGCCATTATCGTCTTCTTCTAGACCAGGGGACCTCCGGGACTTCGAGTTAAGTCTTGTCCAGCGGTTCTTCCTTTTATTAATTATATTCTAAATATGTATGACTTTTCAACAATCCGTTGTAGTCTAGTTGGTCAGGATACTCGGCTCTCACCCGAGAGACCCGGGTTCAAGTCCCGGCAACGGAACTATTTTTTGCTGGGGCGAAGAAGATGCGGAGAAATGGGAGAGTCGCAGTTGCAGGGGTATTAATGTGAATAGAATAAATTAATTCTCTAAGTGCAAAAAACTGAGAAATCGATTCCTTTTCATTATCATTGGAAATCGGAAATGTGATTGTTTTCCTGACGAAATTGGTTCGGAACAAGCAGTTATGGTACTGTTCATGCTCCATTGTTTTTTAATTATAGATTTACTGTGTGTGTCATAGGATGTAACAACTTATCACTTGCTGTAGAAAAATATAAAAAAAACGGTAGCAACTTTTATTAGTTGTAGTCGACTCTTATAATAAATGTTACAACATTAAATTATTATAAGCAACTCATAATGTCAATTTTCCCCCGGATCTACCATAAAAAAGCTAATCCTAATGCAGTAGGCCGTGTAATTTCAAAAAAGAGCAAAAAGATGGCCTTAATTCACGATAAGTGAGCTAGAAGCTAACCCATGTGGGCCAAGAAAATAAAAACCCGAATCCAATAATAATATATTCCAATAATATCATCTCATCGCCTCGCCTTTGATTTGGTTTTGGGGATATTGTTACGATTATCACCCTTCCCCCGAAACGACCCCAACATTCCTAGCCGCCATTAATTTACTTCTCAGGGACAATTCCGTCATAACACATTTCGAGGAGGGTTGGACTTCTTCCGATAAAAAACAAAACCCAAGGCCCGATCCAAATCTCAGAAAAGTAAACCTCTTTCTCTGCTTCTCAAATGCGATCGAACCCGTCCGCCTCCTAGCCGAGTGTGAATTTCCCATATTGCCCTCTCCTTCGTTGAACCTACTCGGCGATCCGTTTCAGTTACTCGTCGGCGGGAATGGCTTCTCCGGAAGCCGATTCCCATTCTCCTTCCCAGTCCCGGCTGAGCCAGGTGCTGACCCCTGCCCTAGAGAAGATCGTCAAGAACGCCTCGTGGAGGAAGCACTCGAAGCTCGCTCACGAGTGCAAATCCGTCATCGAAACCCTCGCCGCTGGCCCTTCCTCTTCCTCCTCGGCCGTGGAGCCGCTCTCGCCGGAGTCCGACGCCGACGCCATCTCCTCGTCCTCGATCCCCGGCCCGCTCAACGATGGCGGGGGGCACGAGTACACGCTTCTGGAGTCCGAGACCTTCCTCAGCCCGCTCATCAATGCCTGCTCCTCGGGGTTCCTTAAGATCGTCGATCCGGCCGTCGACTGCGTCCAGAAGCTCATCTCCCACGGCTACCTCCGCGGCGAGGCGGACCCTGGTGCTGGCCCAGACGCCAAGCTCCTCGCGAGGCTGATCGAATCGGTTTGCAAGTGCGTTGAGCTCTACGACGACGGGATCGAGCTCCAGGTGCTCAAAACCCTACTCTCGGCGGTTACCTCGATCTCGATCCGAACGCACGGGGACTGCTTGTTGCTTATCGTTAGGACTTGCTATGACATCTACTTGGGGAGCAAGAACGTGGTCAACCAGATCACCGCCAAGGCTTCGCTGATCCAGATGCTGGTCATTGTTTTCCGGCGTATGGAGGCCGATTCCTCCACAGTTCCCGTCCAGCCCATTGTGGTCGCGGAGCTCATGGAGCCCGTGGAGAAGGCAGATGCGGACGGGAACATGACGATGTTTGTGCAAGGGTTTATCAGCAAGGTGATGCAGGATATCGATGGGGTTTTGAACCCGAGCTGGCAGGGGAAGGTGGGATCGGGAGGGGGAGGTGGCGGAGGTCCTGGGAATCATCACGACGGGGCGTTCGAGACTAACACTAATGTGGAGGGAACCAACCCTGCCGACTTGTTGGATTCAACAGATAAGGATATGTTGGATGCCAAGTACTGGGAGATTAGTATGTATAAGACGGCCTTGGAGGGGAGGAAAGGGGAACTAGCGGACGGGGAGGTTGAGAGGGACGAGGACTTGGAGGTTCAGATTGGGAATAAGTTGAGGAGGGACGCTTTTTTGGTGTTTAGAGCACTGTGTAAGTTGTCCATGAAGACCCCGCCCAAGGAGGCGCTGGCTGATCCTCAGTTGATGAGGGGGAAAATTGTAGCGCTGGAGTTGTTGAAGATCTTGCTGGAGAATGCTGGGGCTGTATTTCGAACCAGTGAGAGGTATGTGTTTTCTATTTTCTTCTGGTCACTGGGCTTTTTTTGGGTCCTTGGTGTTAAACTTGGTTGTTCTTGGTACTTGTTGATTTAGATCAGCTGCATTGCCCAGTAAACTTGCCTTTCACCGCAAGTTTGTGAAACTGGTATTGGCCAACTTTTGCTTGTTTGCATGCTAGCGTTGTCTTGTTTCTGATGTCCATGCATTCCCTAAAATACTGCAAGCTGAATTCATATTTTTTTTAGATGTACGTGATCTTAATTCCGAAACTATTGGATAATGACTTGGTCAAGCATCACTAAGATAAGCAGTGGATTACTTACATCAAAGAAAAGAAAGTTTCAGTTTCCAATACCATGGGTTAATGTCACACCGGTATTCTCGTATCTGTTCTGTGCTTGCCACTTTTGCGAATGGATTGATTACTCGTGTGCTCACCATTATTTCTTGAAGTTTTGTGAATTTTGACTTTGATAATTTGTAGAGCGAACCCCTTTCGGAAGAACTAGTCCATCCAGTGTGTTGGTTTTATACTCAAGGGGAGTAATGAAGTTTAAAGGAGTTGTGGCATATTTTACATTTTTACTCATAGGTCCCTTATGGAGATGCTAAAACCTCAGGGGGAAATTTATTTAGTGCTCGCATGGGTTTCTTCTCCAGTGTCGATTGGATGGTGTTGTTGCTGGTCTATCATTTTGTTTTATGTTCATGACCCTTCAAACAATTAGAGTTGCCTTTTCCCTTAAGGCAAATACATTAACAAGCTGTTAAAGCTCTTGGATAAGGGGTAACACTGGTCTTTTAGCAAATCGACTAAGATTTTCTCTTTTACAGAAAAGTTGGCGAAGAAACATATGCTTTTCCGCGATATCTTAGCGGACAAGCATTTTCTTTTCCATGATATCTTAAGGAGAAGCATTTGCTTTCCCTCTGTCAACAATATATCTTGGATATTCAAGGTGCAGGTCGACTTGCCGAGAGAGTAACATTGCTTTGAGCTTTGGTTCATTTGTCGAAGGGTCTTGTAGTTCTCTATGCTGAATACACTTCCTACAGTGATTTGAGACTGGATGTTTCAAGTGCATTTGTACATGCTCCAGATCATTTTCTCTGGTGCTGAATGCCTCTTGTTAGCTCTAGATCCATTCCATTTCTTGTTTTGGTCTTTCTTTTTCCACGCTGTCACCATCCTGTACTGGAATTCCTGACCTGTAATATGTTCTTGTATTGAAACAGGTTTCTGGGCGCAATCAAGCAGTATTTATGCCTGTCACTGTTGAAGAACAGTGCTTCAACTCTTATGATTGTATTTCAACTCTCCTGCTCCATTTTCATTAGTCTGGTATCAAGATTTAGAGCTGGATTGAAAGCAGAAATTGGTGTATTTTTTCCCATGATTGTCCTTAGAGTTCTGGAAAATGTTGCGCAGCCTAATTTTCAGCAAAAGATGACCGTGCTTCGGTTCTTGGATAAGCTTTGTGTTGACTCGCAGATCCTTGTTGACATTTTTACCAACTACGATTGTGATGTTAACTCATCAAATGTTTTTGAGAGGTACCATTGCATTTAAAAATGTGGATTCAGGAAACTGTTACTGTATTTTCTTTTGTTAACAGTTTGTTTTGTTCTTCATTACATGGTCAGAATGGTCAATGGACTCCTTAAAACAGCTCAAGGGGTGCCTCCTGGCACAACAACTACTCTCTTGCCACCCCAGGAAGCAACAATGAAGCTCGAGGCTATGAAGTGCTTGGTGGCTATTCTGAAGTCCATGGGAGATTGGATGAACAAACAGCTACGAATTCCAGATGCTAATTCTGCTAAGAATGTTGATTATGCTGATAGCAATCCTGATTCTGGAGCTTTATCGTTGGCAAATGGAAATGTAGATGAACTTGTTGAAGGGTCAGACTCTCATTCAGAAGCCTCTACTGAAGCTTCTGATGTTTCAACCATTGAGCAACGCCGTGCGTATAAGCTTGAACTGCAGGTAGTAGATAGATAATTTTTAATGCAACGCAATCCTCATTTTTTATGATCTGGATAATGCCAAATCGATCTAATTTCAAGTTTTTGGCAGGAAGGTATCTCTCTTTTTAACAGAAAACCTAGAAAAGGGATTGAATTTCTCATCAATGCAAATAAAGTGGGAAATTCACCCGAGGAGATTGCAGGCTTCCTTAAAAATACTTCCGGGTTGAATAAAACCCTTATTGGTGATTACCTCGGCGAACGGGAAGACCTGTCACTTAAAGTGATGCACGCATATGTTGATTCTTTTGATTTTCAAGGTGTCGAGTTCGACGAGGCGATAAGGCTTTTACTACAGGGCTTTAGGTTACCTGGGGAGGCTCAGAAGATCGATAGAATAATGGAAAAGTTTGCTGAGCGTTACTGCAAATGTAATACCAAAGTTTTCAGAACTGCTGATACAGCCTATGTTCTTGCTTACTCTGTGATACTGCTGAACACCGATGCTCATAATCCCATGGTGAAGAACAAGGTTTGTGTACTTGTTTTATTTTATGCTTGATGCTTTTGGAGATTCAATGCTTGATAAGCTGTCCTTATATTCCCCAACTGTTGTCATGCAGATGTCAGCGGAAGAATTTATAAGAAACAACCGTGGCATTGATGATGGGAAGGATCTTCCTGAGGATTACCTGAGATCCTTGTTCGAAAGGATATCAAAAAATGAGATCATGATGAAAGATGATGATTTAGTTTTCCAACAAAAACAGTCTATGAATTCTAATAGACTTCTTGGCTTGGACAGCATCTTGAATATTGTGGTCCGGAAGCGTGGTGAAGAAAATCAAATGGGGACAAGCGATAATCTCATAAGGCACATGCAAGAACAATTCAAAGAAAAAGCACGTAAATCAGAGTGAGGACAAACCTTATGCTAAACTCATCAGAATTTAGCAATATTATCTTTTTTCTCCCCAAAGTCTGGGTCTAGTCTTAGTTTCATGTTTTCTGATTCATCTTTTTGATGAGGTCTTTACTGATTTGATGTTGGGTTGAATTTTAATTGCAAACTTACATCAGATTAAGGTAAGGTGTTTGATATGATAGAAATGTTTTTCATGGGTTATGGATGATTATTATTTCCTTTCCTTTTTTTGCATCAATCTGCAGAATATTTTATGTTTACGGAACTTGTGCGTTCTCTTTATGCTTATAAAGTTATGATAGATGGCTCCCCTCTGCTATAGCAAGTGTTATGATCTTAACTGACTTGACTTTCACTGCTGATTGGCCATACTTGGGAATTTGTAGGTCAGTATATTATGCTGCCACTGATGTGGTTATCCTCAAGTTCATGATGGAGGCGTGTTGGGCTCCCATGTTGGCTGCCTTCAGTGTGCCTCTCGATCAAAGTGATGATGAAGTTGTGATCACACTTTGTCTTGAAGGTTTTCGTCATGCAATTCATGTTACTGCTGTAATGTCTATGAAGACTCACAGAGACGCCTTTGTGACTTCGTTAGCGAAATTTACTTCCCTTCACTCCCCTGCTGATATTAAGAAGAAGAACATCTATGCAATCAAGGTGTGTATCTTACATTGAACTTCTGTTTATGCTGCTGCATAAGCTAGTATTTTAGCAATCCAACACGTTCTATGTGTTTCTTTTGCTTTTTATTATTCGGTGGAAAGTTGAAACGTGTGGAACTTTGCTGTTGTTAAAAACCCAGGCGTGTGTTAGTTTAAAATCATTTGGTAGGATATAATACATTGTTTCATAATGAAGTGGCTCATTTATTTGGTGCCAAAGGAACATTTGTTTTGGGGTACGTAGATGAAAGGGACAGCCGTGCTAAGTGAAGAACAAATAATATTTATGTGGAAGTTACCTTCCGTTTCCATGTAACTTCTAATTTGTGTTGTCAAATCAAAAGATTCAAAACCTTACTGTTTTTATTCATTGTGAATTCCTGTATTAAATGGATGGAATTTGAACCTTGTTGCTGGTAAGCTGGTGCCTAAGAACAGTCTATTTTGTTTGGAGAACCGACAAAGTATTCTTCGGTTGTTGCATGAATGCACGCTGATGTGGAGTTTGATTGGGATGTGACTTTGGCCCTCATTCATCTAGATTCTCCATGGCCCTTGCTTTTGATCATATATTTTACATGGTTTTATTGATTTGTTATAGGCAATAGTTACAATTGCTGATGAAGATGGAAACTACCTGCAAGAAGCTTGGGAGCATATTTTGACTTGTGTCTCGCGATTTGAACATCTGCATCTTCTGGGAGAGGGTGCTCCACCTGATGCAACATTTTTTGCTTTCCAACAAAATGAGTCTGAGAAGTCAAAACAATCCAAATCGGCTATGCTCCCAGTCCTTAAAAAGAAAGGACCTGCTAGAATGCAATATGCAGCAGCTGCAGTGATGAGGGGTTCTTATGACAGTGCTGGTGTTGGTGGCAATTTGGTCACATCTGAGCAGATGAATAATTTAGTTTCTAACTTGAACATGTTAGAACAAGTTGGGAGCTCTGAAATGAGCCGCATTTTTACACGGAGCCAAAAGTTAAACAGTGAGGCAATAGTTGACTTTGTTAAGGCACTTTGCAAGGTTTCAATGGATGAACTGCGATCAGCATCTGACCCACGAGTTTTCAGCATTACAAAGATTGTTGAAATTGCGTAAGATTTTCCTGCACTTCTTCCATGTTTCTTTGTCCATTTGCATAAAAAAAGTATCATTTCATACCACTGTCAGAGCTATTTTGTGTATGCATATAATGCATTTTGTTCTGCTCTGCAAGTTGGGTATGAGTCTGGGTTTATATATACTCATTATAGAGCTGATCACTAATGAGTTGTGCTTATGGCAGGCACTACAATATGAACCGTATTAGGCTTGTATGGTCAAGCATATGGCATGTACTTGCGGATTTCTTTGTAACAATTGGCTGCTCTAGCAACCTTTCAATTGCAATTTTTGCCATGGATTCATTACGACAATTATCCATGAAGTTTTTGGAAAGAGAAGAGTTGGCCAATTATAACTTCCAGAATGAGTTCATGAAGCCTTTTGTTGTTGTGATGCGCAAGAGTAATGCAGTTGAGATCAGAGAGTTGATCATCAGATGTGTTTCTCAAATGGTGTTATCTCGTGTCAACAACGTCAAGTCAGGGTGGAAAAGCATGTTCATGGTACTGAAACTAACCAGTTCCCATCTTGCATCTGTTTATTCATTGCTAATAGAAAAGGAACGATGCGGCTAGCATTCAGTGAAGTACTCAACAGTTTGTTTTGTGGATCTCCTGTAGGTTTTTGCTACTGCTGCATATGATGACCACAAAAACATCGTCTTGTTGGCCTTCGAAATAATGGAGAAGATTATCAGGGACTATTTCCCTTACATTACAGAGACTGAAACAACCACCTTCACGGATTGTGTCAATTGCCTTATAGCATTCACAAATAGCCGATTCAATAAAGATATTAGCCTTAATGCAATTGCTTTTCTCCGGTACTGTGCCACAAAGCTTGCTGAAGGAGCTCTTGGATCTTCAACAAGGAATAAGGAGAAAGATGCATCTGGAAAAATTCTATCATCGCCTCATGGTGATAAAGATGGAAAACTAGAGAATGAAGAGATAATAGACAAGGAAGACCATCTCCTATTCTGGTTCCCTTTGTTAGCTGGTAAGCAACTTGAATTGGTTTCCGCTAGTCAACGTGATGTGTGTCACATTCTTGGTGTAGAAGTGGCTTCACACCTTTTTTCCCCGTTGTTCTGGTTTTGCAGGTTTGTCCGAACTTAGTTTTGACCCCCGCCCTGAAATCAGGACGAGTGCCTTACAGGTGCTGTTTGATTCTTTACGCAACCATGGGCACCTCTTTGATCTACCTTTGTGGGAGCGCGTTTTTGAATCCATCCTATTTCCAATATTTGACTATGTACGTCATGCTATTGATCCTAATGGGGGTGAGTCACCAGGGCAAGAGATTGATGGTGATATGGGTGAGCTTGATCAAGATACATGGCTCTATGAGACATGCACATTGGCCCTTCAACTGGTTGTAGATCTTTTTGTCAAATTTTACGACACTGTAAATCCACTTTTGGGAAAGGTACTCGCACTTCTAGTTAGCTTTATCAGACGTCCTCACCAAAGTCTAGCCGGTATAGGAATTGCAGCATTTGTTCGCTTGATGAGCAATGCTGGTGAACTGTTCTCTGAGGATAAGTGGCTAGAAGTAGTTATGTCCTTGAAGGAAGCGGCTATTGCAACACTTCCAGATTTTTCTTTGGTTGAAGTTGGGGATTCACCGATAACAAGACATGAATCTTCGTATAACGGAGATAATGCAGAATCTACAGAATCTGTTGTGTCTGATGAGGATCCAGAAAAAGTCATGACACGTCGTCTTTATGCTTCTATTGGTGATGCCAAGTGCCGAGCTGCTGTTCAGCTGTTACTAATTCAGGTAGGTTCTGTTTTACTTGTACAAAAAACTAAAAAAATTCGGACATGGTGGTTGGGATACTTTTTTCTGTTTTCTTTTACAATTGCCGTAGGGCTAGGATATGATGAGAAGTTCTGGTTGCCGATGCTGTTAGGAATCGCATTACCCTGTCTTCTAGTGAAAAGAATACACTCTTTTGTGTGAGAAACCTAACGGTAGTTGCATAATTGGTTATGAGAATGTTTGCCAGTATTTTGTTGCCTTCTTATCTTTCCACTGAAGTTGTTAGCCTGAGTTTTTAAATCATTTTTGCAGGCGGTGATGGAAGTATATAACATGTATCGATCTCATCTTTCGACAAAGAACATCATCATCTTGTTCGAGGCATTGCGTGATGTGGCATCCCATGCCCATAAAATAAATACCGACACTGCACTGCGGTTGAGGTTGCTAGAGTTCAGCTCCATGACTCAAATGCAAGATCCTCCACTCTTGCGGTTGGAGAATGAATCTTACCAAATCTGCCTCACATTCATTCAAAATCTCATGTCAGATAGGCCCCCAGGTTATGAGGACTCGGGGGTGGAATCATGCCTTGTTAATCTTTGTAGGGAGGTCTTACAATTTTACATTGAGACGGCTTCCTCTGGAAAGACATCTGAAGTGTCTTCCAGCGAGCAGCCTCATTGGTCGATCCCCGTAGGTTCTGGAAAACGTAGGGAATTGGCCGGCCGTGCCCCTCTTGTTGTTGCAACTCTCCAGGCAATCTCCAGCTTGGATGAAGCTTCCTTCGAGAACAATCTAGCTGGTTTCTTTCCCCTTCTTTCGAGCTTGATAAGTTGTGAACACGGGTCGAATGAGGTCCAACTTGCCCTCAGTGATATGCTCAGCTCTTCCGTGGGTCCTATCTTGATGCGGTCATGTTGATACTGGTGAGATCAATCTGCATTTTGTGTCATAGTTCAAGAAATTCTAACATTTACAAATTTTTGTTTATTGTGCGCGTAATGTAGCACTTGTAAGAGATGTAGATTCATAGTGTATCAGTGTTTTTTAGTTATTTTTTTTCGATTTGCCATTGCTTCTGGACTTAATGTAGCATACTCGGGAGCATATTTCCTTTCTTCCCAAAAATCATAGATCGACAAGAGCCTAGATGGTGTATTTTAGCCATATATCTTTTCTTTTTCCTTGTCTATTTCTTTTCTATCAACTTTTAATCAAATTTTTGCCTAAGACCACGATCCACTTTGAATATCTATCTCGATAGGATTGTCATTAACTTGAATAGAGCATGACGCGCCTTTCACACAACACATAATCCATTTACACCATTTTCACGAAAACCCCATAACTTTTAAGAGTTTCGTTAAGATATTTCGAAGAGACCGAGTCAATAGCCTTGCGGAAGTCCAGCTTAGGAAGAACCCCTAACGACAAAACCTGCGAGTGAAAAGCACCGAGCTTGAAGAAGTGCTGCACAAAAAGCATCATCAAGTCAGAAGAAAAATGCTCAAATTTCTATTGCTGCCTTAGTAGACAATCGCTTTTCTTGTGCTGGGAGAGGAGCTGCCTCGCCAAACTTTTCCTCCGAACAATACCAAATTCGTCCAGCCCAAGAACTTTGTCCAATAAGTCAAAGATTATTTAGCCTTCTTCCAAATGTGATAAGCTTTCCAAGTAGCTCCTATGCTTACCGCTTTTCCAGAGTTTTTAATCAAACCTTTTAACTGTTTCAATTTGATGCTCTTCTCATCCAATGGATACTGCCAATGCTATTTAAACAAACATAAAACGTGTTCCGAATTTATGCCCCAGGGACTTACAATTGCCGTCCACTTCCCGCAATATCCAACAAATCGTGGACAAGAAATATGCCGGCATTTTGGTTGAAATTGCATGCATGACAAATCTACGATTGAATCAGATAAAAAAAATGTGATGATAACGTTTTCTTTATAAAAATTTAACGTAATTACATTTTTGTTGTATGTCGATTATTTTGATTAATTGAACGACCTAATCCCATTGATCAATTTTCAATATATGTTTGTACACACATATGTACATACACTTGATTAAACTAACACAACTACCTCTATAATTAATTTTATTATCCCTCGTCCAACTCGTATATTATAGGTCGCGAAGCGAGACAGCATTAGATTTTCTATTAGCGGTCTATTTTAGGTTCCTTCCTTTGATGTGGTCAGATCCCGCTATTTAACCCCAAGCACTTGCACCGATATGAGCGAAGCTATTTTAACCACAGAAGTCTGACCGGTCAACCAAACAAAAGATCGAGGCCGATTTAATATTAATTTAAATAGAATAATACCTACTGACTAAACTCGATCTAAGACAATATTTAACAAATAATTGATAATTTAGACTTTGATTTTAGGCACGCCTTGGATTAAGAAAAGGCACCAGTTATGGAGATCAGAGAATTCCATTTCAAAAATTACAAAGTACTCTCTAGTCCTTGATCTTAATCAAATTTTCCTATCGGGTCACTTCTTTCTCGTAAATGATTTAACTATCTCTGTATTTTCAAAAAATATTGGTCTCGGGTCCCTGGTTAACTTCAACATCTATTTTTTATTTTTTTCTCATGTGAAATGACTATTTACCCTTCACAAAAAGACAAAATTAAGATGAAATTTATAATTTTGTGAAAGGTAAAATAATCATTTCATACGATAAAAAATGAAAAAAAAATGGGTGCTGAAATCAGCGAAGGACTAGAGACCAATATTTTTCTAAAATACAGGGATGACAATAATTTTTCAAAAACAGGCACCCCAGAAAAAGTTGTAATTAAGACTAGGGACTAGAAGATAATTTGATCCTTTCAAAAAAATAAACACCAGGACCGGGGGGCGCCGTGGCAATGATAGAATATTAGGATCCCTATCCGTGGGCCCACTGCCCATAGGATTTCGGCATCGGGACAAAAGCGCTCTCGAGGCTTGAATGCGGACCGTTGTAATTATAACATCCAAGGATTCACCGACAAACTAATTCAACTCGTGACAAAAAAGAAACTTGCATAATATAAACCCTAATTAATGTTTAAATGGATCAAATTAAAAACATGTTGTACTACGACATTAGCCATTTAGAGCAGCAACTCGATTACAGAGTTTTTTTTTTTTTGGAGAAAGATCAATATTATTAAACACCATGGTGGTATTTCCCTTGTTGTTAACGTCCTATAATTTAGATTTTATTTCAAGTATGTTTTAAGGGTTCAAGGTGGTTCATGGTTCAAGGTTGATAAAAGAGCAAAGCAACATACTTGCCGGATACTAGATATATAGATCAATTTTTAATAAGGATTTTGCCTTATTTATAAGCTTGAATTTCAATTTGATAAATTTTTTGGACAATCTAATATTTGAATATTATTTTACTAATGTAAATTCAACTTGTCTAAACATATAATAACAAGTTTTAGTGATTCAATGTGATAACTCCTAAGTAATTTATTTATAAAATTTTAAATAATTTAATTAATATTATTTATATTAACAAATGTATTTATCTTTCTACCACAGAGTTTGATAGAGGCTGAATATAGCAATTTAGATAATTTTATAATAAGTTATTTTTTTAATTGTGTATGTAAGTGAAGACAAAACAAAAAAAAATATTTGTTTATAGAGACAGTTGATTCTTCACTAGGCGTTACACTCTAGTTTTAGATTTTTTGGTAAAACTAAATTAATATATTTATTAATTCTTGGTTAAACTAGATTAATATATATATTAATTGATTTGCGTACATAATTGTTTATATAATAAATCATTTAGAATTATCCTAAATTGTGGGGCCCAATAAGAAAGTGGATCGGAATTACCCACCTACTACCTGAAATCATTTCTCTCCCGACTGGCTACGCTCAGTTTTACTTCTTCCATTTTAACGAAGAAAGCCATGATCGCTTCTCTAAGAGCCCACTTCACCTCTTTCCTCACCAAAGCCAAATCCTGTCTTAGACCCACGAACCTACCCGACAAGAGGACCACCCGACCGCCCTCCGGTGACCCGGGCCCACCGCCACCACCTCCGTCTTTCGCGACCATGGAAGTGGCCAACCAGCTGAAGCAAGTCTTCAAGGTGATAGACGCCAACGGGGACGGGAAGATATCCGCACACGAGCTGGGGCACGTGCTCTGCTGCCTGGGGAGCTGGGACAAGTCCAAGGCCGAGGTCGAGGCTCAGGTCATGGTCAACGAGATGGACTGCGACGGGGACGGGTTCGTTGACCTGGACGAGTTCATCACGGCGTTGAAAGATAACGGGAAGGAGGAGGAGGATTGCAACATCTTAAGGGAGGCTTTCCTCATCTTTGACGCCGACAAGAACGGTCTGATCTCGGCCAAGGAGCTTCAGAAGGTTCTGGTTGGTCTTGGGTGGGACCGGTGCGGTCTGGACGAGTGCAAGCGCATGATTGGTGGGGTCGACAAGGACGGCGATGGGTTCGTGGATTTCGACGAGTTTCGTTCCATGATGATCGGGTGTCGAAGCTAATTAGTCGAGAATTGTCGTGTTCTATTTAAAGTTAGTTTTTTGTGTACAATTCTAGATCCATGCTTCGTTGTTTTAGTTAAGTGTTGGATGTACGTCTTGCCTCTTAGGTTGTTGTAATTAGGCAGGCAAAAGAATTGGGTTTTTAGTTTTAGTGAGGAAGAGAACAATGTGTGTGTGAAGAAAGCGTGTTTGTGTTTGTCCAATGATTAAGTGGCTGAAGTTCATTTCAATTCTGATCAAGCTGCCTTTTTCTTATGAGTCATTCCATTGATTTGGATTACTCTAAGAGAGTACCAAAGTTGGGTTAGAAACGTGAAATCTAAGACGTTAAGACAATAAAACGGATTCTCTATTAGTAAAGGCAATATGGTTAAGTTTATATGCATTGCACGGGGGCACTCTCCCTATCACACGAACCAAGACAGACATGGCCCATAAATTGGAAGATAATAAGAGGAGGAGCAAACAAATGGTGAGCATGGACTTGGAGCGAGCTAATAAATGGACCTCGACAACGGACACTTCTTGTCTTTAACTTAAAGCCGACTACGAGTCGGACCCACCCACGTCGACTCATCATTTTTCAATGCTCTTGTCAGAAGCTGAAACCTGAAGCATACTCGAGTGGTCCCACAATTGGGCCTTGTGCTCTACATTATGGGCTTTCATGTGTGCCCTGTCATTTGATGGGCTTTTGGGCGAAATAAATGACCCATATTTAGGAGTCTTTGCGACCGGACTTTTTTTTTTGTTGAAATCTTTGTTTCAGTCATAGATATTTAGGAGGTTTTTCCCGACCCATAATTATGGGCTTTGGAGTGCGGCTTTTCCGGCCCATATTTATGGCTATCGAGTGGACCTCTTAGCTCAGATCTCGGAGTTTTAGAGCATGCCTTTAAGACAACTAAGGTGGGGCTTTGGGCCCAATTGATGGGCTTTCATGTGAGCTTAATAGCGTAAATCGTAAGTGTTTTTACTTTTTATATAAGACTTTTGGCCCGGAATTTTGTGTTTTCGATTGGGCCGCTTGGCCTTCCACCCAGATTTTAGGCCTTCACATGAGCCTATTGGTCAAACTGTTTCGGTTGTGCGTCGATTTTTTTGCCAAAATATTGTAATTGTTAATCTGTAACAGTATAATTGTTAATATTTACATGGAAAATATTGAAAAATAACAAAATATGATTATTTTCATTTATTGCATGCTTAACCCGCCAAACATCCTATTGATTCACCTTAAAAAATGTTTGCAAATAGCTAAATTTAATGAGTTCTTCGTGATTCGCATGCAAACTTAATCACACCATATATACTATAAAACCCAATAATTCATGTTACCAACATAATTAAATCATAAGTTAGGCTATGAAGTTATATTGAAGCAACCAATAAGCCAAAACCTTATTGTAATGCATCAATTAAGAAATGTTAGGTGAAAGTGACATGGTTGACATTTAGGCACTAATTGCACTTATAGTGTTCAACACTTTGGAAAGAAGAAGTCGTAGAAGCAGGTGATAGGTGACATAAAAATGATTCCAAACTAATCCCTATCAATCACATGGGAACCTCTACTTGGCCGGCTGTTTTAGCCCCATCAATAATATATTAATGAAAAGTACTCTGGGTTTATGAGATTTAATTAATCTAGTAAAGGCGACGACAGCAAGTTGCAACAATCTCAAGTCTACTTTTTGGTGATATCCCGAAATTAGTTCGGTTAATCAAAATTCGAAAGAGATAAGAATATTAAAATAAGAAATATTTTTTCACCAAATTCATAATTAACTTAGAATTCCCCACATCTTTGATCAAATTATATTAACCCAACGGTGAGTGAAGAGCCGCTTCTAAAAATGCAATAACATGCAAAGGTTGTGCTTGATTCTATGTGATCGATGGTGCTCTTCACATGGTAGTGTCCGTAGTGATGCTCTGTCTCGTAAAATGTGGTCGTCGCCGAAATTATCTTCTAAATAACATTATATGGTATTTAGCTCATTCTCATATATAGATATTTAGGTATTTTGTGATACTGATATAACAGTCAGATGACTTATACAAAAACAATAAGAAGATTTAGTTGGACGTGTTGGAGATTAGATTTACATCAAAGTAAGACTTTATCTTATAGAAGTTTATTTTATTTATAGATTAGTTTTATCTATGGATTAGTTTTATCTCTAATCGTAATATTAGTCTTTTTATGATATTTGTTATTGTTGGTTTAAATTAGTTTAATCTTTTTTAGGATTATCTAGAAATAGAATACAATTATCGTGGTGGTTTCGTTTATCATTTATTTATTTATTTATTTTTTCGAGATGTAAGTTTTTTTTACGTTACCTAGTTGATAAATGTCTACACAAATGAACTTTTAGTTACATTTTAATTCGAATATTCTCTATTATACCCATAAATGAGTACACGTATCCAACCTATTTTTTTATCCTCTCTGTAAAAGATTCTTCAATTTCTACCATTTTTTCTACCAAAACTAGTCTATTTACATCCCTACACTACTCCGTTCTCGTACTCAATTGATTTCGTGGTCTTAATATAGAATCCTAATTCATTCATTATTGGGCCATTAATGGTGGAAAACTGTTGAAGCTAAATTATTAATTATCAAATTCAAACCGACTCAAATCACAAAAGTGAGCATTCTAATCCACATTTTGAGACAATTACAATCACATAGGTTAAATTCGAGACATACGATTCACCCAAAATAATTAACCACAAATTGATATATGTGCTGGTTAGTGTATACACATTTATGTATGTGTGAATTTTTCAGTAGTGAGACATGCATACTTTAAATTTGTTAAATGCATATTTTAAATTTCATATACGTGGAAATGATTTGTGTATATTAGAAAATTTTCTCAAAATTGGGATATAATTAAATTTAGTCTTCACCGTACGCCAACTCATTCCATAAAATCTAGGATATCAACTAGCTATTTCGACATTTAAAATAAACAGCTGATTAAGATGGCTATCGCATGCCGTTTGCGCCTAATCCACGGCGTTCATTTCCCTATGCTTTCTCGATCTCCGGCGATTCAACTTCTTCTTCCTCAAGGAAAGACTATGTCCTTCTTGAAGACCTAATTACTCGTTACGTGCACAGTTTCCAATACCAAAAGTTTTTATGTTCATTTGTCCTACTAACTGAGATTAAGTGAAGCAAAATTTTGATAAATAAAAAGTGCATTCAATAAATATTTAATATTGTTACATTTTGGGACACTCCAATTCAAAACCTCTAACTTAAATAATAACAAACATCTGGAGTACCGGTTGGTCTATCAGTCTATGCTTGGTGTATTCCAAAAAGAGGTTTTGTTTTCTCATCTCCCGTGAGCTCAACGTAGTCTAAACTCAAAACCTGGTCGAGGAGCTTGACTTTTATCGAACAAAATCTGCGGAAATTGACATTTTTATAATCTGATCGGAAGATTTTTATACGTTGTTCTGTCTGTAAGCTATCCATTATTAAGATGTAAAAATTATGAAATAGGACGACTCACTTCTCTTTTTAACGGCCTGTATGAATTTTATGTTGAATTCTACTGAGGGAGGAGAGCCCATGCTCCGCAATTTCATCGTCGTGATTTAATTACTTCGGACGTTTCTTATACAAGGTATATTGTTCCATGAAAGAAATTATATTTTTGGTTATGGATATTTAAACATTGCACCAGTTCTAGGTGCTCGAAGGCATAGCATGAGATTTTTGCCAGGAAGTAAAGGCCCGACAGCAGTAAATACGAAGTACAGTGGCCATAAAGTAATGAAGAGTAAAAACCCAAAAAAAAAACCCCAAAAAAAAAAATAAAGAAGAGTTCCGACATGATGAGTGGCATGGAATTGGGTTTTCATGGGATTCAGGGCGGAGGCATCATGCTACTGTAAATGTGATGGCCACGGCTCTCTACATATTTATATATTCTCTTTAGGATCAGATTAAGTCAATTTCATTTTTTTTAAAAGAAAAAAAATATTATAATTAATATTATTATATTATTTACCACAGTAGAATTTTAAACAACCAAATATATGGTTAAAATGCACTACAGTCAGTTTGATCCTCGATTACGTATGTACAACCGAACAGTACTGAACTGTACCCATTTGTAGTTGAGTGAAGTTGGAGATTATATGCTCCGGAGATGGAGACAACTGCCTAGCCACCTCTCTCTCTCTAGTGGTGGTCGTCTCGAGAAGATAAGTAGCATCGTGCTGCATTTGTACTCCAGACTAGGGGGATATGTATATATATTTTTTCTTTTCTTTCTCCCTGTTTAATCAAACATTTTCAATATTTCTTGAGCTCATAATTTGATATTTATGACAGTAAAAGCCAAAAATGTCTTTACTAACTTCTACTTCATTTTTAAAACTGAACTCAGATATGTAACTTTTTGTTAATTATACATGATATCTGGATACTTATAAAACAAGTAATTAAATTGACCCGAATAGAATATTTAAAAATCGAGCGCCGCCTGATGGTTTTTGTAATTGCATGTATATTTTTCTTTTTTTGGTAAGAAGAGAGTTGTTTTTGCTCCGTGAGTCGCTGTCTCGTCAAGCCCACACGTCCTGGTTCGTTGTGCAACAACGTAGTTTTAAAAAATATGGTCCTATCTGTTGGAGTGTGATTGATGATTCGTTCAATTGAGTGATCATTTTTTATGGGTAAAAATGGGATGCAGTAGAGTCGCCCTATTTCCGATTCGTCAAAACAGTTTTTGAATTTGGCCTGACTAAAAAAGGACAGTTCGACCAAAACATGTGGAAATTGGTAAAATTTCCTCTTCAAAATTTTCTATAATAACGTATGCCAACCAATTCCAAGATATAATAAGCTAGCTCATTATTTTTTTTTTAATTTTCTTTACCGAAACTGTATGTTATTCAGCATATTTTTATATATGAATAAAAAATTGAATAGAACTCGAAACATTTTCTATAATCTAGAACAAAGCTTTTTCTACTCATGGTTGATTGTTAGTGCCGGTTAATGTTTGTGATTTTTTCGTTTACTTGGCACTACATTTGCCAATAAATATATTCATATTTTTAGCTTGTTGGCATCTTTGTTTCACCGATTTGACATGGGGGATAAATGAGATTTGGTGTTTGGTGTTTTATTTTTTCTTTTTCTTTTGTCGCACTAAAAGTACAGTGCAATTGATTGGCATGAGTACCATCCAGATAATTAGTAAACTCGATTCGATCAACAAAAAGGGGAATCGGGACAAATTGATAAGTAAAGATGTAGCGCTTTAAACTTTTACAATTGTGAAGTCCCATCAGAACCAGCAATGAAAAATGATTTCAATTTGACCATGAGAACTAAAATTTACAATTGTGACTTGAAATACTAATTATCGTAACAGGGTTCTTTCGACTCAACCACTTCAATTTTTTGGTGTGACAATAATCAGAAGTTCACGTCATGTCTTTGAATAAACAATGATATGATTCCAATTATTAATTAAATAGATTGGCTTCAACCATATTACGAAAATGAATGTATTTCAATGAGTTACTGAAGGGAATGGACAAATTTATATGTTGGATATGATTATAGTTGTGCGAAAATGGAGTATAAATGTTTTTGTCACTGTGGGTCAACGCCAGTGATTAAACAAAATTTCGTTAGCATACCATGCGGTTCCTACCAAATAATTTTAAATGTCTAGATTTTATTTATTTAAATAAGGCATCCATTCTTCTCCATGGACTACAGAAAAATATGAATTTGAAACAAGTGATTTTAAGAATGGAAAGTACTTTACAATAATTGAAAATTAGCAAACAAATTTCACAAAAGTCCACACAACTCAGACTTGGAAATATAACGATGTTAAGGGACGAAAGTTGGGAATGGAACGGGGGAGGCACTTAAGCAGACATTGAAATGACAGATTAGACCCCATCACATTTGATGAAAGAGATGAGAGGAAGGTCAGATGTGAGTGGCAGATTCGGTCCATTCGGAAGACGTGGTGTCACACGTGCGCGTGAGTTGGAAGCTTTCACGCTCTTGGGACAAAATCCAACGGTGCCTGACCTTCCCCATTAAGTTTCTTTTGACTCGGATCGTTGACCAGTCTCTCACACACATTCTTTCCGTATCATTTTCTGAATGTATGTAGTGTAATACAAGTAGACGATAAGGTTCATGTACATATCTAAATCATAGTTTTTTAATGATTGGGTGATATTTGTAGGCTACGTAAAATCAACAATGTGTTTGATTAGCGAGCGAGCCTCATTGGCCAACTGTTTCATCTTTTGTTGACTAAAAGAAATGCATGGATTTTTTTAGGGGATATAAGAAATGCATAGCTGAGATGTGGTAATCTTGATAGGTCCTTACATCACGAGCACAGTTTTTCACGGATGGGAAATGTGCTCATTTTACCAACCAAATTCATTATTTATTATTAGAACGTTTAATGATTTAAACATACAATTAAATAAACAAATGGTTTGTCTATACCTTCCAATCAAATAATTCGAGTGTGGTAGGTCGATCGGTCAGTGTATAAAGAGCAACCAAAAGTTGGATGCACCAAAACGATTATGGTCTACCACCTCCGTCACATTGACCCTACATCTCTCAGATTAAAAATTAGCTTTCTGAACAAACATTACTTTCTTCAAAAGAGAACGTTATTGTTAATTAATTAGCACAAGATACACATTGAGCCGTATATTATTGACCCAAATATTTTGGCCAAGTTTACGTGCCATTGGTCCATGAAGTAGCGGGATGCAGCGCGTGGTTTTGGGTGATGACTAAATTATTTTGGTGAACTTGTATAGTATATAATGTGAGATGATATTTTATTTTACTGAAGTACTTTACTTATAAAAAAAATTATTATGTGAGATGACTATTTTTTGTACTGCTTGATGATTACTATTTTCATTAAGTTCAAATTAGATAAAATTCGTACAAAATATTTAATTTTCTCAAAGAACATTTCGAACTTTTGCCCTATCAAACAATGTACTCAAAATTGGAGCAACTATGCTGTTACGAGTGCTCGGTCGTCAATAAATCTTGCATTACCAATTGGCGTCTACTTAAAAATAAAACGATTACGAGCTCAATATATATTTAAATTGAATATTGACTTAATTGTACCGGAAATAATAGTGTTTAGTCTTAACAATAAATTTGATCAAATAGGGAAGAGATAGAAGTCAAAGTTTTACTAAACTAATGGCACAAGACGTCTATTGTTTAAACGATTTACATTATTTTTTTAAAAAAATTAATAAATATTTAGATCAACTAATAATAAATTATTCTAATTTAATTATGTCTTGAAGTCAAATTTTTGGGAACTTAATACTATTAAATAGTTGTTAGAATAATTTTATCACATTTTATAAAGTATATCTAATATTTACTTATATTAGTCTAGTCAAAGTCATATACTAAGTGATTGTAAAAAAAGGTAAGAGAGAAAACAGAGGAGACACGTCTCATGATGAGGCAATTTCGATGGAGAGGAGGTAGGGCCCAGGAGGAAACAAGAGCAGGCAATCGACATCAACATCAAAGGCGGTCGCATTCCTAGAAGGGCGAGTCGCCCTTAAGACACGCACTGACTCATGCCATCCCCCGTTTTTACGGTCTCCCGTGAGCCCCACCTTCCCACAATTTCCCATGAATCCCACCACCACCCGCATCACATCCCCACGTGTGGGACCACGCTCATGTGTTAAAAAATTCAAGCCGGGAACACATGAGAATGGAAATTTATATGTTTATAATTTTTAGAGTAAATTGTCCTCATGTCCCTGACCTTTGCTAAAATCACTATTTTCATCTTTATTGTTTCGAAAATGAGGATTTCGTCCCCTATCTTTGCTTAATTAACACCCTTAAGTCCCTGGTGCCGGAATCGGAAAATTTCTCCGGCACCTAGGGACCTAAAATGTCTCCTTTGCCCTTACGTTCAAAAGTAAAAAAAAAACACCGTCGTGAGAAGAGAGGAGGAGGGAGAAGGATGATAAGAGGAAGAGGATGGAGGAGGAAGAGAAAGGTGGGAGGATAGGTGGAGGAGGAGAAAGGAGAAGTAAGATAGGAGGAGGAGGAGAGAGGTGAAAGGAGGGGGGCAGATGAGGGGGAGGAAAGGAGGAAGAGGGGGAAGGAGGAGGGCGGAGGAGGGGAGGGGGATTAAGAGGATGAGGGAGGAGGAGGAGGGAGGAAGGAGGTGGGTGGAGGAGGGAGAAGGAGGAGAGGAGAAGGAGGAGAGGAAGAGGAAGATGACTCTGTTTTTTTTTTATTTTTGAATAAGAACAAAAGAGACATTTTAGGTCTCTGGGTGCCAGAGAAATTTTTCAATTCCGGCACCAGGGACCTAAGGGTAATAATTAAGTAAAGTTGGGGGACGAAATCCTCTTTTCCGAAATAGAAGGGGCAAAAATAGTGATTTTAAAAAAAGCTAGAGACCTGAGAACAATTTACTCTAATTTTTATTATAGTAAGTGATATGAAATTCTTCCTCTAAAAGTTATGGAATTTTTATCTTTATTTTGCAAACGAGATCCATCAAATCGATGTTTGAACAATTTTGATTGTATCATATAAAAAAAATGAAAGTCGTATAATTAACACAATACATGCGTGATCAACTTAATTTCATATTAAATTAAATTTTTTTGTTTAATACAAAATCTTAGAGTAATAATTACATCAATTTTGAACATTTTTAAACTTATCATTTCAATGAAAATCTCAACATCGAATTTAACATATTGAATTGTATCTAGAATCTTTGTGAATAAAGGAAAACATTTTGATGTCCAATAAAAAATTTACTAAATCGGATGATAATAAATTTTATCTCATTTAATAATGACCAATAAATTAATTATCACCGCTTACAAAAACCGTAAAACTTTTATTTAGAAAATACAAATTCTAATGATACCTAAATCCACGAGGTTTTGACAATTGCCCTAAATTTTACGGACCGACCAAGACAGTCCGGCTCGTTGCGAAATGGTATCGTTTGTAGTTAGCAATTAACCAAAATCCTGTACAACAAGGAATGAAAATCTATCTATTGTTGTACTACATAAAAATATCACATTGACAAGTTTTAAAGTCTTAATATATTTTTCTTGACTATTTACGATAGTTTTACGAAAGAGCGAGACTACCATCGTTGTCCCAGGAGATCATTATTTTTATTTGAACTTCACTTGCTACTTGGCGGAAATGCGCGACTATTGTTTCCCCATTTTTATTGGGGTATTGGTAAATACACTTTCAAGTAGAGATATACAATTATCGGTTATGGTTGAACAATTTACTTGCTATATATTAGAAAATTAACAGTTACTGGTAATAAAATATATTTTCTACAACTCTAGGAATTTCAAAATATAATAACGTTTTCAAAAGCTAGAAAATATATTTTCAATGAAATCACATGCAATACAAATTCAGTGCAACTACATTCTGGATTCTCATATGCATGTGTGTGTGTGTGTCCGGACAAGCTCTACCAGTTGTATCATGGGGTCGAAAAAATAGCTTAGTATTCGCGAAGTGCGAGCTTAGTATTGGCTACGGATGGTCTACAAATCAAAATGTAGCGATTAGTCACTTATGGTCACTTTTTTTAAAATCTTCTACTGTTTTAAACTATCTTGCATTCAAATATTAAACAAATGAACTTAAATTTGGAGTGGAAATTTTCTTTTAAATAAAAACAAAATATCCAAATAATTTTTTCATTTTCTATTATGATAGCTTAAAATTTGTGGTGTAAAAATTTATCTTTAAAAACAATGTTGAAAGTGAGACTTCATAGGTTTCCTCACTAAGTTGTCCTGTCCGTTTCACTGTATTAGAGGGTTGTCGTGCTAGATCTGGTTTTAGTAGTTGTTTGTATCTCTCAGTTATTAATAAAATGTTCAACCTTATAAAAAAATAACATACACGTGGCTGGCTCTATTTTTACCCACGTGGAATATTTGGATTTGCTACGACATTTATAAAAGGTAATATATTTTTTATACGACTTGACAGAATTTAAAATGTAGATCTTTATCGAATCATTCTAACTTTGTATAGCTTGGTCATTCTGGTCTGCAACATATATAGTAATATTTCAAGACATCCAACATGGATTGGAAGTAAGAGTTCATGGTTCCTCACATTCTTATAATAGCAAGTGATTGGCTAAATTTGGCCAAGTCGAGCCGGATGCTGCTTATTATTGTAACCCAGAATTTGGTATTATCTACTGATGTCGTTCCCTTGTTCTACTATGGAATGGAGGCTTTTTCGATATTATATGTTCATTTTCATCACACTCGAGGATCAATAATCTCATGAACGAGCCGTCACCAAGAAGGTTTCGAGCTGAATGATAAATATTATGTGTAATACTCCAATATGTTAAGAAAAACTTGAAAAGTTAATAATAAATTGAAATATTAATAAAATATTATATAATTTCATTATACTATCTATATTAACATCATAAACCTCTTCATTTGCAAAGATTATGGGAGAATAAGTAAGTTTGACCTTCACAAAACACATCGAATAATACTCATGTAACTTTGTAGAGATAGTTAGAGACATTGTGCCTTGTGATTCTACTAAATCCTACGTTGTAATCCTTGTTCCCTTGGTGGGTATTCAATAAAATTCCTTCCCAAGGATTTCAGACCTCCATTGGTTCTCTCAATAACATTTTTTTGTCATTGGAATTATCTAAATTTGCACATCATTACAAGACTAGTGCAAGTGCAACCGGGCATGCCATACCCTCTTGCATCGATTTGTGATCTGACCTGTTTTCCTGTCTGTACATCGCATACGCACCCTTCTTCTGCTCTTCCCCTTGAGAGCATTAAATTTACGGTCACGCCCTGGCACAGGAGAAGACTGTCAAATTATCGTATAACTAAGTTAACAAGATATCTGTAATTCGATTCTGTCATTGTTAAGACTGACTTTTTTTTATTGTCGTTTAGGCTAATGTCTCAAACTCAAATTTCATGCCCACCATTTGTCAAAAACAAACAAATTAAGTAAAACGAGCTTGAATAGTGGGCGACGACGTTAGTTGCGGATCTATAAATGGGCGTATTTAATTAAGGCTTCCGGTCAAAGAAACAACTCCTGTTATTTCTCAGAAAAGATGCACATCATTAGTTACTCTTTTGCCTTCTAATCGGGAATATATACAAACGACGTCTCTCTTCCTTCTGACACCCTTCTTCTAATAGGAGATTTTTGTATACTTCAATAGGTATAGAATGTGAACCTTACTAAAATAAAAAAAAACAATATTGGAAGTTTTTATAAAAGAAATGAATGTACTCGATTCTGAACACAAAGATTTCATAAAAAATATATTAGAAACATAGTACGAACAAATGTTTAGATCAAATATTTTTTTTCTAATTTAAACAAATTTTGAATTTGAATATGAGAAGTTTTAGAATCATACTACTGCACAATGAGTAGAAAGGCAAGGGAGGAAGAACAAAATGATAAGAGCGCCGCAGGCTCTTTAAGAGTCTTTTATTAGTCTTTCAGAAGGAGAGGGAACATGGGCTTGCTTTGCGGGCCCCACTCCTCCTCCCATGGAATCGCAACTCGCAAGAGACAAGATTAAGAGGAGAGAGAAAGGCACGAATGCCCGTAGGGCCCACGCACCGCCCTTTCGCATGCTGTACTCCTCTTTAGTGCTCTTACCACCAAAATAAATGAAGAAAAATAGACAAAACAACGTTAAAAAACAAAAAAAAACCTAAAAAAGAGATGCTAATTTCTTAGCTTTTAAGATTTTGAGAAAAGTATAATTTTAATACATGTATTTTTATATTTTTTAACATATGATTGTGTAGTTAGAAAATTGACCAAACTAATATTGAGATAAGCACACCTTTAGACTCAGATGACTTCTCGAGTCCAAAACTACTCCGAACCTCAAATTTATACCATTTTGAGATTAGGTAACTCTCCACGTCGTTTTTTATCCCACTTAGAAATGTGAGTTGTCTGGTAAATTTTACAAATAATTCCTATAAATTTTTTCTCCTCTCTTGGCCTCCTCCCCACATTCTCTCTTCTCTCTCCCCCATCATCTCACCCATAAGATATACTCCTAAAGAAGGGAAAGGGAAGGGGGAGGAGGGAGGGGGAAGAGAGAGAAGGGTATGGAAGAGGAAGAGGAAAAGAGGGAGAGAGAGGGGCATATTTGATTGAAAATAATATTAATTTTTAACCAAATCATCTTTCAAGTGGGATAAAAAAAATTGACGTGAAGAATCACCTAAGTTTAAAATGGCATAATTTTGAGTTCAAAAAAAATTTAGATTTATCAAGTCACCCCAAACCTAAAAGTGAAACATAAATATTAACCTCAAGATTCATTTGATTTCTAACTATAGGATTATATGTCAAAAGTATGTAATCACATGTTTCAAAATATTACTTTTCTCAAGATTCTTTTATTCTACCTCTTCCTCTCCTATTGGGTGATATTAATTTTTTAGTTTTGTTAACCTATCAATAGAGATTCTTATAAGATAATTTTGAAAAAAAAACTTGGATAATGTATAAAATAACTATTAGAAGAGTCATGTCATTTTAAAAATATATATGTGAAAGTTCATTTTAGTATGTTATAATTTCACTGATTGACGCCAAACACTATGTGGTTCCAAATTTATAGTGAATTGTCATAAAACAATCCCTATCTAGCTGTGAATTTTTTTAAGGTTATCAACGATAGGTGAGTGAGTGACTATTGTGGAGTTGGAGGTGGTGGTGGAAAATATTTTTTTGGAGGTTTATAATTAGGAGTGTTAGTTAAAAGATAAGAAGGTGCCATGGGAAAAATATTAGAGTGGAGAGGAAAGAGGAGAGAGAGAAGTAGAGGGGATTTTGAAAAAAAATTAAATTGAATTGGAATAGTTTTGGAAAAATTTTACCATGACAGCTCGGCGATGTTAGCTCTAATTTTTATCGAGTTGGCATGTAGTCACAAAATAGTGTAGTTTTGATACCAGGCATATTGGAAACTGTACGTTGAGATCCTTTTGAAATTTCAAGGTCGCTTATGATGAGTTTGTAACCATAAAATGCTTAAGTCTTAATTGGTTAAATTACAAAGTATTAAAATAAGTTTTTTTCTAAAAATATATTTAGCTCAAATATTGAGCAGTTACCACTAGATATTTTAATAACATGTAGTGTAAAATTTTAATTTTATGTTTCTTACTTCCATATGCTGCTTGACCTAACCCTAAACCCAACCAAACAGTAGCGCGCGCGCTCTCTCTCTCTCCCCTTGAAATCCATCCCATCCCCAGCTAAAAGTCGTCTACCTTAAAGTTTAACTCTCTCTCTCTCTCTCTCTCTCTCTCTCTCTCTCTCAAAACCCAGAGAATCTACACAAAGTACACCCCTCTAAGCTCTAGCTAAAGCTGGGTCAGAATTGAACTAGTTTTCATACACTTGCAGCTGGTTGAAGATGGGCTCAGCTCCAATTGTTAAGTGATCCTTAAAAGAAAGCAAGCAAGAGGCTAGGAAGCAGAAGAAGAAAACAGTTCTTGGGGGTTAGTTCTATTGTATATAATTCTGTTGGGCATCCCTATTAGTTATGGATCAAGTAACAGCTCAAGGTCGTCCTCTACCTCCTCCTTTCCACCTCCACCCTCACCAATTCCAGTTCCACCATCTTCAGCAGCAGCAGCAGCAGCAACACGAGCAAGAAGGGTCCGAATCACCGGACGATAACCGCCAGAAGCACCAAGATCACGAAGACTCCTCTCCTACGGATTCCAAGGAACCCAACTCTGACCACCACGGACGGAATGGAAACTCCTCCTCCTCCGCTCAGAGGCGGCCACGTGGCCGACCCGCTGGATCCAAGAACAAGCCGAAGCCGCCCATAATTATCACCCGGGACAGCGCCAATGCCCTAAAGTCCCACGTCATCGAGGTGGCGAGCGGCTGCGACATCATCGAGAGCGTCTCGGCTTTTGCTCGGACCCGGCAGCGCGGGATCTGTATCCTCAGCGGGACGGGGACAGTCGCCAACGTCACGCTCCGTCACCCGGGGTCCCCCGGGTCTGTTGTTTCCTTGCAAGGGAGGTTCGAGATTCTGTCGCTGTCCGGGTCTTTCCTCCCTCCCCCGGCCCCGTCCGCCGCATCCGGGCTCACTATCTACCTCGCCGGCGGACAGGCCCAGGTCGTAGGCGGTAGCGTGGTGCCCCCGCTACTCGCTTCCGGGCCGGTCGTCATGATGGCTGCCTCGTTTGGGAACGCGGCCTACGAGAGGCTGCCGCTGGAGGAGGAGGCGGATGGGGCCCAGCAGGTAGGTTTGGGGCTCGGGTCACCGCCGCCACATTCCGGGGGGATGGTGGGTCCCCCGCAGCAGATAATTCAAGATCCAAACGCTGCCTTACTTCAAGGACTTCCTCCAAACTTGATAAACTCGGTGCAGCTTCCGGTGGAGCCATACTGGGTCGGAGGAGGAGGGGGAGGAGCCGGAGGGCGCCCTAATTTCTAGTTAGTAACTGTGTGTTTGTTTCCCTTTTTCTTCTGCTTCGATTTTATTTTCCAACTCGTTAAATGTTGATCAACACCAAACTTCTTCTCTTGTTGTTTGTTTATTTGCTTGTCTTTGTTCTTGCTCCTAAGAAGGTTTAACTAGGGTTTCTTCTCTTGCCTTTTCTTGTCCAAATTAATGATGTTGGTTTTTCTTCTTATGGGAATTCATCTGCTCTCTTGGTTGCAGAAGATGTACAAATCTTTTTTAATTTAACCTATTTTGCTTGGTGGGTTTTGCTTTAACAAAAAGTCTTACTCGTTTCCCTTTAGTTGCTTGCTTGCTTGCTATTGATAATTAGCTAGATTTCCTTCAAAGGGAAACAATAGTGTTCTTGCTGCATCTAATTCCATGGCATGAATTCTTTCCATCTCTCAGTCTTACCTTAATGAGTATAAGAAAGGCCAGAGTTCTCATATAATATTCTTTTGTAGTTCTATACTTTAATCCACCATTTTATTATTCAAATCCGTAAATTTTATTGATGGTAATAATAATATTTACATTCGATAGCGGAAGAGTGCAGAATTCCTATCTTCCTCGTTAAAACTCTTAGTCCACTGTCGCCAGGTTTAGGTGTCCCATGAGAGCAATTGAATTAATTTCTTTTTTGGGTTTTTTAAACATTTTCAGAAGAATCTCCTCAATAGAAATATTTACGAGCTTCAATTCAATCATCAACTTCCTTGCTTCTGCTTGCTAACAGTAGCACACCATCTTTATTTGTATGGACAGTTGCACAGTCCTCCTTGATTTCACCATTAATTGGGTCAAATGAAATTTATGGCAGCTTGTGTCAACTTGGTCACATTCTTGTTTTCAAGGGAACGAGCCAAACGGCCATCATTTCATGGAGTTGAAATTAAAGAAGCAATAAAAGAAGATAGGGGAAAGGAAACCGATAAGAGTTAGATATTAGATACAAAAGATAGGAATGATAGTTGTAGCGGCATATTGTCTTAACAAAATATGTTTACAAGTTTCGAGAGATTAATGTTTCCAAATCTTGGCAAATATATGTAATCATTATAGGCTTTTTTATTTTTTAAAAATAGAGTTATATACAATTTCATAAATGAAATTTGATAGTGCTCGAATATCTTAGTGTTTTTTAAAAAAAATAGGAGAAGTGGAAGGAGGTTACGAAAGTGATGGGCCATAAAGGGTCAATTGCTTGTGTCTTAGCTTTTGCGTTACTTGTGGAGGAGCTGATGATCTCTGACTGGGGTTTTTATTAGACATTATGGATTGGAAGCAAAATTGCAGAGATGAGCATTGGGTGTTGGGTTGCACGTGCACTGCTCTGTCCGAAAAAGATTAAATAGAAATAAAAAAGCTACTTTCCAAGGCACAACGGCCTGCCTAATTTTGCACTATTCCATTTCAATGGCAACAGCTCTAACAGAAATTACAGTTGAAGTCTTACCCACGCTCACTCTCACACCTCATTTATTGTATTTTATGCCATTTAACTTTCTATCTTTATTTACAAGTGAAAAAAGTTGTTGCTTGCACTAGACGGGTAAATACTTACAAGGACATTGAGTTCATTAATGGTCTTGCACCTGCAGGTGCTTGTTGTAAGATTGGTAATATATTGAAAAATTCAGTTTCAAGTGTCTAGTGTGTGAATGGAGTAACCGTACTTTACTTTCTTGAGTATTTTTTAAGGGCAAATTGTCCTATGGTCTATATTCTTTAATAATTTTATTAATAGAGTCCTTTCATTATAGAAATTTCTACTTTCGTCCTTCAATTTTTTAAAAATAAAACTCTTAGTTCCTTCGCTCTGGTAATCAGAAAAAATTTCTGGTAAATTATACTTGGATGAAAAAAAATGTCCCTAATTAAAATAACTATAAAATTCCACGTTCTCCAAGCTTACAACTTCAAGAACACCTAAATGACACTAAAAAATCCACCTTATAGACCGTTGGCTCCGTCGTGCTCCCTTCCCTCACCCTTCCTTTCCCGGTGATCCAAATCTCAATCGAAGTCAATGTTCCTCAAAAGCGAGAAAATGATTCTTGTTAGTAGGAGTCCTCGAGCCACTAAAAGAGTTTGCACCAACCAGATTGTTTACGACATTGGCGTTGGCTCTCTACAAAAAGAATACAAACAAGCGTATCCCTAATCAGATTGGGTTGGATCTGGTCAGCAACGCAACGAATCTCTTTTCGAAGTCTTCTCCTTCTCTCTCCATCTATAATGACAGTCGCAGGTTACTTAATAAGATGGGTTTTACTTGTTGCATCGCTGGAAGAAGATGAAGGAGGAATGATGTTGGTGAGATTGAGTTCTGAAATGGAAGAAAGTATTTTTTTAAGTTCTAAGTTTGAAGAAGCTGGAGTTTTTCTATTTTTTAATTTAATTCACCTAATTTTTTTTAGTATCGGAGTGAGAAATAGAATTCTATTTGTTTTAAATTAGAGGACGAAAATAAAGATTTTCATAATGAAAAGAATTTTACTAATAAAATCATTGAAGAGTAAAGATCTTAGAGTAATTTGTCCTTTTTTAAGGATATAAATGTTGTATTCTCGGTATAAATGCTGAACGCTTTTCCTGTAATGATTATTCTACTATATTCTGTTCTTAAATATTTAAACATAGAATAGACTTATATACAACGCGTTTCGTCTGAAAATTGCATTCTCCTCTCCAACTCTAATCAATATTTACGTACCACATATTACGCCAGTAGATAAGGTTTCTAGATTGAAAAAGAGTCACATTTGAGTTTTCGTCATAATGCATGTGTTAAAATTAGGCAGAATTTTATTTTTCACTATTTATTTAAGTTATATCCGAACTCTAATTTGATAATTGGCTCAATGAATTTTTAATGTTACATATGCGATACGCTGGTGAGTACAAGGTTGTCAAAACCCAAATGTTTATTATACATATTCTTGTCAATAGCTATCTGGATTCAATTTTGTACAGGTTGTTGGTAATTATTAAGTGGACCATACATGTTGTACTTTGCGAAAATGCCATAGTGTTCTGTTCATGATTAAACCGATGATCTCACATTCTTTGAACTACTCTTCAATCATTAAGTTTATGCATATAAAATTATGTTGATCCCCACTCTTATTATGTTTGCCTTTTCAAAGCCCTCACTTTTTCCCCTTTTTTTCCCGTTCGCTAACCCACATCAGAAGCCTCCAAGAAACTTTAATTCATGCTTATGCTATATATGATTGATTCCAGTTCGCATGGGCCTCGCTCTTGTACTGCCTTTTTTAGATTGAATCGTCGAGAAAAGTCACTAAAGGAATTAACGAACATACAAGTTTGCTTGAAGAAGACAACCTAGCAATGTGATACAGATGAATAAGATTATCAAACATTAATGCAATTCTACTATTCGCAATAAAAAATAATTGAAAATTAGTAGGTTTTTTTATAAGTAGAACGAAAATTAGTAGTTGTCAAGCAAAAGAACATAAATTGATGTCTATTCTATCCTCCACTCAATGGAGGAGGTATCATGTGATCATGGTTACAATTTGTCTTTTGATCCTAGTTGACTTTGCTATTTGACTTGGGCATTTGCATAGAGGTAATTCGAGTCTGAGTTTGTTTCGTTCTTAGAGCATTTTTGGATGTTGATATTCGTTTGTTGTTATCTTAGATTTCGTATTCAGATATCACGTTTCATTATTTTGGGTTGCATATTTTATCTACTATCTTTGGTACATTAACAATGATGTAATCTCCATTCTTAAGAACTTTTAAGGTCAAAAGAACTCAAAATGAGGAGAGTATTCTGATTCACGAAAGTCTTGAGTGATCTTTACTAGAAGTAGCACTTTTTAGTATACACTAATTGTTTTAATAATATTTTTATATTTGTAAAATTTGAATTTAAGTTACTTTTAAGTAAATTTAAATATTTTATTACTTTTTACATCTAATTTGATGATGATTAAGCATCAACGCGGAGACACAAAAAATACTATGTAGAGGCACAACATGATGATTTAAGTATGGAGAAAGAGTACTCCAAATGATATGGAACAAAAAGGTAGATCGCGCTATCACATTTTGTTCTTCATATTGATATTTTGAATTTGTTAATATTGATATGATTTGTATGTGAATATTAACATGTATAAATATTTTTGTAGAAACGTAAAAACTTGAGATAAAATCATATGTCATTGTTGACATAATAAATATGCTAATATGACAATCAAATCATGTCAATGTTAACATATAAACAATATGACATGTTATTTTATGGTCTCAATTTTTTTCACCTAAAAACAATTACACATGTTAATATTGATGTATAAAATATGTCAATATGAATTAACAAAATTTGTTGGCACAATCCAATTTTTATTCCTTGCCCTTGGAAATTCAGCATACACTCCGACCCTCCTGACATTATTAACATATAAATGAACAAAATGGGAATCATGTTTATCCAAATTTGGGATGGCAAGTTGCTCCATTTTCGGACTCGACAAAAACGAGCAAAGTGGGGACGTTTCCCGCTGTAGATGCTTTTCCTAAAACCCTGCCGGGCCCATGATGGGTTCTTTTGAAATCTCGTATTGGAAGTATATAATTGTTAAATCTAACCTATACGTGAAATACTTCTGTTTACCGATTCAATTGTTTAAATTAAAACATAGCTAGCCCTATTTCTGTTATTTCAGCTTACGATAGTTGTGATACTTTTATAGCTTGAAGTGGCAATAGATAGGAATAAGGATAGGATCTGTTATCCATAATCATAGTATCGAAACCCTACTTTAGATCTTGTAGATTTTTCATGCATGGATCGAGACCCAAATCCTCACTGTCTAATAAAAAAAATTTATTCATGCTCTATTGACGGACCCTCGATTTATAATTTTTTAACATTTCGAGGTTGGAATCAACACTAAATAATATAAAATACAAATGTTTGATTTTAAGTTGTGAAACAAGCGAAGTTACCTATTTTTTCATATAAGTGTCAAGTAGAAATTTTAGGATTTAGAAAATTAATATTTATATTTAATGCAGATGGATCTAAGTAAATTTAATTAGGTAAGATCTCACTTATGGTATATAGTTAGAGTTTTAAAATATCATCCACCTTAAAATATCTTATTCTGAGATGTTAAATCGAAATCACCAAACCTAAAATACTAACACATCAAAATATAAAACATATCAAAATACCAAACAATGATGTGCAATACCATTGTTTTAAGGTAACACTAGATCTAAGGTAACACTAGAAAAATACCAAAACCAGATCTAAGGTAACACTAGAAAAATACCAAAACCCTATAACACCCCAGACGACTATCCAAACCCAAATATACACCCCAACTAACGACCATTCATATTTTTACCCTATCCTTGTTTATCTTAGAGGACTAAGTCTAAGTAGGATAAGGTAAGAGAACGACGCATATTTGCGATTTTATTTGCCATCCCTATGTATAGCAAAAGTTTAGAATCAATGTTTACATCATTAGCCATTATGATGCTTGAATGAAACTAATTGCAGTTGAGATCCGAGCCAATTAAAATTAATGGATGAGTTCTGATTACAGCATAAACGATATCAAATCGAGACAAACTCTAAATACTTAATAGGGCCTTAAAATCTAGGGAGTCAAATCAAAATCAACAATATGAGGCGATAAGGGATAAACTTCAGAGAAACAACCCGTTCACCATTTACCAACTCCCACCTTGTGTACTTGATTTTTGCCACAGATTCTCCTGATCTAATAGTACAGACCTCCACAAGAACTGGAACGAAGCATATGGCAAAGATTGACGATTGTGATTACAACAATAATCGATAATTATACATAATTATAAACACTCAACCGCAGAAAGTCCCATACCAAGGGGACAAAAATTGCTACCAGGCAACTCCGCTCCCATGCGGGAAAAACCCCACCCCTAGCACCTTGCCTTTCAGATTCTACACAAAAATGTCGACCAGAAGCACTTTTGCTCCGAAGGATGACTGCGCATCTCCATCAACTGTACAGAGTGCAAGTCATAAGTTAATGGACATCGGCAAAGAAGCCAAAAAACTTCGTCCTCGATCAGCATTCTATCCGTAACCTCCATAACTCAGCTCTGAAAGTGGGACTTGAGTTCAAGGTTCGACGGGCAAGACTTCTTATATCCTCTCGAGAACAATTGCGAGATATCTGAACTAGCTCCCAGAGTGCACCTCCGCTAACCATATCTTTAGCATTTGTTTCTGAAAGTTCAAGAATTCGGACATTCAAAAGGACCATTCCCTGGGGAGTTTTGAGAGACGGTACCAGAAATTTGCCTCTTACCATGCTGTGCCAAGTGGCAGAGTGCAAGCTCGATGTGACGCCTTATTGGTGCAGCTTCGTTGTTTGCATTTTGTACAATCCACGGAAGGGCACCATCTTCTATGAGTAATGATCTGCCGTTCTTCATACCTGCCGTAGTTTAAAATGTTTTTAAAGGCACCTTAAGTCACCACAGGCTTCCACGAAAACCCTTGGACACGTAAAACAAAGTTGTCTAAAAAGCCCCATCTCAAACTGGCATAAAGACCAAATTTCTCCCTTCAGTTTCATTAACGATCAGTATTACCATCTACCACCAGTTTATGACACCAGAAAATTTGTATACCAATCTCTAATAGACATGCAATCGATTCACAGACAACCAGTATCGAAGTTGCTTCAACATACTTGGAAAAAGAATAGGTTTTCAGGACTGACCTTGAGTAGAAGCTCGTGACTCACATTTTGCAAAATTAGCAACCCCACGAGCAACCTGCGAAAGAACATCTGGGTGTCCACATCTCACCATTCCTAACAATGCCTTTATACCACCTTCAGTTCTCAGCTTAGCTTGTAGTTTATCTGAACAGAGAGGGTTCCTTGGTAGTCAACACGTGAAGTACAACGGACTCAATAACTTGATTCAAGAATTTCAGAGAATACAACAACACTGGCAGTCTTGCTATGGCCTATGAGTAGAATTGCCGAGCTGCCATGGGAACAGATATTGAAAGGGCCAGGCGTAATGTATCTTTAGTCACTTCAAACATTAGAATTTAGCCAAAGCATAACCATCTTATAAGATATTGGGCCATCTTAAACAGACTCTTCATGTTGAGTATGAGCAAAGTGTGAGAATCAGCCTGTCATTTTTGTTTGTGTACTTTAGTCTCTTGACAAGATTTTATATTTACCGTTTCCACAGAGATTTGCAAAAGCTCCTGCAACCATACGCAACGTTTGAGGATCCTCAGCGTCAGCTGCTGTCATGGATAATAAGCTGATGCCTCCTTCGGTCATTATAAGCTCTTGATTAGCTTCTGCGAGAGGAGAGAAAATATGAATGAATCTGAAATAACTTGATTAGATCAGAAGTAATTATTGGCACTCATATCACTGATAGTTACCATTCATGGCAAGGTTGGCAATCGCTCCTGCTGCCACTCTTCGTACAGTTTCATCATCGAAGTTTCTCAGCAGCATCAACAAGGAAGTAAGACCACCAGCTTCAACAATCCTTGCTTGATTTGCTTCTGCCAAATGATAAAATTGCACATAACTGATATGAGTCGATACTGCTACTAATATATATATCGCTTTCATTAATTCTTCGCTCACTGGGCCAAGGTGAAAATCTATTGGTCTCACCTTCAGCTGCTAGATTAGCAACCACTTTTACAGCCTCGATTCGTACATTGGGATCTTCTGATTCAAGCAATGACAAAATCTTTTGCAATCCAACTGCACACATACATGATAAAGCAGATCAGCGACATAAATTGATGAAATTAAATATTCTTCTTCTTTTCTTCCTTCTGTCACCTCTCCCCGGAAGCTATAAGTTCCATTTCAGACTTCCCCCCACCCCGCACCCCAATCCACAAATGAAATAAGCAATAACTCAGTATAGATGTCATAAAAGCTAGGAATCCACAAGCTGAAATGTTACAACTATTGGGGCTTCCTCGATAAATCCATGTCTTTTTTTTCATTACCTTGTTCAAAAAGTGAAGCAACAGGTGCCTGTTGTCTATTCGTTGAGCCTTTGAACTGGGAATGCCTCAATTCAGATGCAAGATAGTCCGAGCCAGGAATAGTGTTCCTTGGTCCACCATTGGAGAAAAGCCTTCTTGTCTAAATAGACATGAAACCAGAACATAAAAGCTATAAATTGAGCAAATCATGACATCGCTCGTATTCATTTACCAGAAACTACAACACAATGCTACTATCATCAAAATTCAAGGTAAAGTCATCTATCATTGATGTCTCTGTGTCTCAATCCGGTACCTGATCAGATTCACAAGTCAGTTGCAGTAGCTGACTCTGCAGTATTTTAATCTCTTCTTCCAACTTTTTTTTGTTTTGGCTCTCATCTTCAAGAACCTGGTGCAGTCTTACAATCTCCGAATCTCCACCCGCCTAGTAAACAGAGAACACATCTTATGCACAACCACAAGCATTTAACTTCTTCCTTCATCATGGTAAGGACCAGTTAATAAGGAAGATAAAGCCACACAAAGGTAATAAGAAGGCCCTAGCCAGAAAACAACTTTGTATTCATTAAGGCATCCCGTCGACTGCATAAACTGCTCCAACTGACACTTCAGTTTGCTGACCGCCTCTTCCGCTGCCAGTCTGAGCTGAATTTCATTTTGGAGCAACCTTTTAGTCTCAAACAAATCCTCAGATCCAGAATCCCCCATATCCTGTTCAGTAAGTAGAAGATGAGAGAATTTGTACACTTCTCATCAATATGGAATATGATCGATACAAGGACCAAGGACCAAGGATTGCTAGAATCTGGACATCAATTGAATGCAGACTAGGATAACAAGGGATTGGCTCCAACTTCAGAGATACTACATTCACATGCATGGTAATTGCAAAAACAAGTTGACACAAGTGATTTCCTATTAACCAAGAAGATATCAAGCAACCATAATTTTCAGCAGCACCATATTTGCTTCAAACACCATGATATACCCAAAACGGATACCTCGGGATTGCGTTTACTGCTGATGAAACCATTATGGTCATGCTTTTGCTGGTTTGCCAGTAATTTTTCCTCCAACGTTTTAACTGATTCCATGTATTCCATCTGGCACTTCAGTTTCTCGTTCTGCAAACAACAAGGAAAATCCTAAATACTCGTAGAAGGCGAAAATGTTGACAAATGTCACATATGTTGTCAGTAGAACAAAGATTCAAGATGTGCATTCACAATTTCACATGTCTCCATTTGAAATATTCGAGTGTTCCTACACCATGAGCACATTAAAACATCTGAGGCCTTGCAACCTAGGTGCAACACACATGCTATGGGCTGAACAAAAACCTTGTCGTTATCAGAGTTTATCCACAACTACAACGGCATTCGTCGCCGATGGGCGTTTAAATGCTTATCATCTTAGTAGTCCACGCACTACTATAACTCTGCACCAAGATTTTCTATGATGAATCAGGTTCAAGGGAAACTAAGGCATCATTGCATCGACTCTTGACCAAGCAGTTGTAAGATGATAAACGCACTAAAACATTCATTCATTATACCAAATGCTTAGAACGTCTTCTGAATCAAAGGTGACAGGGATATCCAGTAAGGTAGGGTAAGATTAAGTAAACTAAACTCCTACATTAAGGCAGTTACACTCCAAACTTTTAAATGGTTGGCCACAAATTTTTTAACAGAAATTACAGTAAAGCAAAATTCGTCTCACCTCTAAGACCTCTGCAAAGGTCTTTTCAACTTCAGATATACGATTTTCAGCTTCTTGATTAATTCTTTCAACTTCCTCATCAAAGGATTTTTGTTGCCTTTCGTTTTCTGCAATAAGTTTGTCCACTTGTATCTCAAGCTTCTTTGATAAGCTTTTGTAATCGAGTTCTTCCTTTATTCTCAACATATTCTCAACCTTCATAGCCTAAAGAAGGATTGGACAAGAAACCATCCAATTAAAAATCCAAGCAATTACAGTGGCAAAAATCCCGGTGTTACTGTGTGCAACAAAATAATAGCTGAAGACCACTTAACAGAAGGTATTGAAAATTTAAGTTTCATCAACAAGCCAAACACTCACCCTTTGTCCAAATAATATGGTGCTTGCAGTTTCTCCCCTGTGGCGTGGCGATGGACCTATCGTCACCACTAGGGACGTTCTTGCTGTGCCTGCAATGTTGCACACGAGTAGCAACAATAAGAAAAGAAAAGGCACAAGGCACCTTCGGATATACATGTAATTTGCCATGGCATGGCATAATTAACATAAACAATCATCCTTGAGAGCAGCAATATGACTACTGAGATAACATACAATTGTATTGCCCAACAGTAAAAGCAGATCAAGGTATACCAGACTTCAAGGGTGCATGAAATCTCACCTCCAAAGGAATCTTTCAGCAAACGTGTAAGTTTTGAATCCCGCACCGGCACGTGTGCGTTGTTCTCAGCCAGAGCATTTATGCACTTTCCTAATGCACTCAGTGACAGATTAATAGACTTGGCTTCCTCCAGCGTGTGACCCTCACTTCCTGCAAAGAAATAAAATTCAAACCATCAATAGTACTAATGATAAGCTTAAATAACTGAAAAGGAAAAATCGAAAACAGGGAAACAAAATATGAAGCATCAAAGTCCAAACAAAGCTTATTTCCCTACCTACATTGATTTTATGCCATGCCCAGCTAAATAAAGTACTAGTTCAACAAACAAGCAGATTTGCATTTTATACTTTCATTTCTACACTTGACAAGATTAGAGGAATATTTTTGTGCCGATAAGAATTGCAATCCTCTGGCGAACAGCAACAACCAGACAGCAAAAAGAATAGGGTAGTTCTAAAAGAAAAAAAGATTTATTTCTAAAGGAAACCTGATTTATGGACACGCTCTGAACCGGCCAGATCAACCAGAACCAGTTTGCTTTTCCGTACAAGTGGCTTTGAAGGCTTGACAAAGTGAGAGGAGCCAGTGATTTCACTTGAAGTCGCATCCTCTCTTTCTGCAACTGACCTGGTAACATGAATCTGCACTAACTCATACCACCATGCATCAGGTAACAGAAAGTGCAAGTAGAAATAAAGATGCACCAGAACGAGAGAGATAAGAATAATCACCATGAGGATGGCGTGACTGCGAGAAGATTCAGTGTTCAACTTTGTATTAGCAGCAAACCTATGAGCTTCTCCTAATCTTAAAAGCTCCAAAAAACTCTGTTGGTCCCTTATGTCAACGTGAGTTGCACCAGGCAGTGACACATCACCAGTCTTAGGATCTTCCACTATGTGAATGTTATCATTCTCTGGATTAAGGAGGTCCTGGACCGTCTCCATATAAAGCTATAGAAGTTCACAAAGACAAAAGGACAAAATTGTAATATTATATGACTAATTCTAGCATTATATAAAGGGGAAATGTAGATACGGAGTTCTAGCGGTGTTCCACAATAGTAGAAAACAGCCTACATTAGTTAACTCCCTTCTTTAATTGAGAATAAGAGCAAAATTCAAAACCTGCAAATACGACATGGAGACACTATCCGTATCCGGTGAAGTATCAGCTAAAATATCCTCCATCGCACGAATCATGATCCCACGAGCAGCCGTATCATCCTCCCCTAAGCATCCAAGAGTGAAAGTCTTCCCCGTGCCAGTCTGCCCGTAGGCCATAACCGTGCCATTGTAACCATCTAATACACTCTGCAAACCAAATTGCAAGTATACCGTTTAATCGACGCACTCGTATCCTCCTAAGAAATCATGAAAAACAAATGCTATAGAGAAGAAAAACCTCAACAACAGGCTTGGCAACAGATTCATAAACACGCTTCTGCGACGCAAATTCAGTGAGGAGATCGTCGAACTCGTACGTATCAGCATCCCAATTATTCTTTCTCAGCATAAGCCTCTTGAGCTGAACAATATATAAAACACAAAATAAAAGCAACCGAATGAGATAAAAAGAGCCACATTGTAAAACCAAAGCCGAGTAGCGTTATCCGAAACCTACCTCGGGTTGCAACTCGACACAATCCGCGAAGTCAGCATCGGCCGCTAACTCCTCCGCGTTCTGCGGCCGCAGCCTCACCGCCACTCTCACTCTCCCCGGAACTGTCTCCCAAGCAAAATAAACCGTTAATTACCGAGTGAAAAAAAGGACACCGAACCGAAGAAAGGAAAACAGGTAACGGAGATCTCGAGCGTCTGACCTCCGTCGTCGGAAGCGTAAGAACCGGTGCTGCTGCGGCGAAGGTGGGGAGCCCGGCGCTGAGAGGAAGGGAGGAGCCGCGACTTGAACGACGAGGACTTCGAGCTCACGGGAGTCGCTCTCGCCGAGCCTACCCCCTTAACCGCACCGTTTCGGTAAGAACCGTTGCTCGACGCCATTCCTTCTAGAACTAGAAGCTTCAGCTTCTTCTTCTTCTTTGTCCTCCTTTAAATTGTTAAGATGAGCGGTTATTTGCGATTTCGTCGATAATGTTGCTAGATTTTGGGGTTATTACTTATTAGTGTTCAGCGGGTAATTCGAAGTTTTTTTCTTCTTTATTGACATATTTTGTTTTTCTTTAATTTCGAAACCAAATCACTTTATCAGTGTCAGTCTCTCAAAATAAAAAGTTAGAAGAAATAGTTTATTGGTGACAGAATAAACATTACCTGCCTTGCAGTTTATTGAGTAAGGTGAATTTTCTTTTCTTTTGTGAAGAAAAATCATATTTTAATTTAAGAGCAATCTTATTATCAATCTTTCTAATTTGTGTCATTAAATATTATGCATCTTGCTTAAGTTAAAGATCTCATAACATATCAACAAAATAAATGGAACGACGGTGGAAGTTGGATAAACGGCCCACCATGCTTTTAGTTTTATGACGAAGAGACAATGACGGTCTTTGCATGCTGGTGGGCCGTCAACCCCCATTTTTCTTACAATATTATTACTAAGCTGCATACTAGTACATAAAAAAATTGTGTCCTTCCAAATATTTCACCGAACTTAAAATTAAAAATGAAGTAGCAGATTCAGTAAGTTAGATTACTTTGAAAAAAAACTTAAAAAATGTTTCTGTAATTATTTGATAGAAAGAAAATTGATGAATATGCAAACACTCAAGTATTCGTATATGTTTTGGTCGTGTTTCATTGTGTTTAGAGTCGATTTCTTTGTAATTTCGTTGTATTTGTTGAGTCTTGTGTTGTTTGTATTCATTGAACTCCAAGTCTCTTCTTCTTTGTGCTCCTTTAAATTGTAAGGAGAGAGCGGTTATCTGCGATTTCGTTGAGAGTGTTGCCAGATTTTTTTTTTCGTTGAGAGTGTTGCCAGATTTGGGGGAGGGTTATTAAGTGGTCAGCGGGGAATTCGAAGTTGTTGTTTTCTCTTCTTTATTTTCTTATTTAAAAAACACTTTAAGTTTAGTTTGTCTATTTAATTTCAACTCCAGATCACTTTAATAGTATCAGTCTATCTGAAAAAAAATTATTTTACTAAAGCGAATATATTTTCCAGCCTTGCAATTTATAGGGTATGGACGTATAGAGAATGAAGAACTCGTACAGATCTTATAATAAAATTAAGAACAATCAAATCCTAGCAACGGTCTTCTTATTGAGGAGCAATCCTAGTATTATTAAATAAGAACAATCAAATCCTAGCAACGGTTTCCTAGTATTACTAATCTTTGTCGTATCTAATTTGCGCGTGTATTAAAATTGCACAATGGTCCCTGTAAAAATGTAACTTGATACCACTGATAATTGCAATTTTACTAATTAATAATTTAATGTTACATCATTAGAAAATTTTCATGTTCTAGGTATCTAACCTATATAATTTCACAACCACCATAAAATTATTATTTTTTTCTTTTCTTTCTTTCCTTCTTAGAATAGGAGATCTGGTATATACAATCATCTGTTAAGAGTTGCTTCGAGAAAGAAAAATAAACAGAGGAAGATAATTCGTCCTCTTTTTGGGCGGTGACAATGAAACATGGTTTTGACGTGGAGACAGCAATATGGCACATGCACTTGGAGATTTAGGCTGATTAGTTATTAGGCTCTTTGTTTGTCTCCAATTGAACAACTTTTGCGTCTGAAGAAGCCAATGGGCAATGGCAAATGGAATAATACAGGAGCGGTTACCGAGTCACCGAAAAATATATATACAAAATATAAATCGTCGCATGTGATTCTCGCCCCTCCCATAACGTTACAATAAATCTAGCTTTAGAGAAGTGCATTCTTAAAAAAAAAAAAAAAGATTTAGAGGTGTGCATAGTGAAAACGGACATTCTCATTTACGGAATCTACCAAACTGCGATTGAATTGATGGTCGGATAGGTTAGACCACCACAAAAAATCAACAGCGTGTCGGGTCGATTTCAAAACCCAAAAAACGGTAGGATCGATAGTTAACATAATTGACCTTGTCGGTTTTGACATTTTGATAAGTATGAATTCAGACATATATTCAATATTAAGTTCGAACTTATATTAATGTGTTTGTAGTTATTCCAATAACTAGAATCATAATAGTGAAAATAAATCTTTATTATGCAACTTAATATTTGATCTTAACCAAACAATGTTGTACTGTTAAATATTTGAGGGAAGAATTTTACCATCTCTTATGTCTCTTATTCAATTTAAATCTCGATTAATCATTGTATATATTATGGTTTAAAAAAACATAACCCTAACTAGTACTACTAAACCACCCTTCTAATACCAAACTTGCCTCCGAACCCCCAAACGAATTCTCTCAAATCTGGTACGTTGAACAATCAAATTAACAGTCCGACTCACATTTTTTTGTAAACCTCTCCCTTGTTGACTTGGCTGTTACTTTTAGTGGTGCTGAGTGTTATTCACTTGGGCCGTGGGCCTTCTATGTCCTGGTTCTTATGGATCACGTAGAGCTCATTATGAATTGCTAATTTAGTGGGCGAGGAATCCATGAAATATTCCGACCATATCATATTATAATGTTTCGTGTACAACATTTCTGGATTATGCACTTGCTGTTAATTAAACTGTCTCTATTTGAGATAAATATACAATCTGGAGTCGATGAATGAAACGACAGTTCTGAGACGAACCAAACCGCGGAACTAGATAATTCGTTGTTCGTAGTGTTAATTGGCGAATTAGGCTCGTCTAAACACTTTCTACTAAAGTCTTCTAGAGAGCAGTAAAATTATGTAACCGATAAAGAACTTTTGTCACAGAGCATTGGAATTCATATCAAAACAACATAGTAACTTGAAACCAATTAACCGATAAACATATAATTGAAGCAGCAGAATCATAAAAAAAATAACAAAACTACTTTTTTTACTAATATTTAACGTTGTTCTATAATTATATCTACGTTATAGTGGCTTGGTTCAATGATTCATAGTGTTTGATTCTTCCATTCTAACCTTTTTTTATAAATATAATAGCTACCAAATACCATATATTAGTAGAAAGCTAAACACTTAATTATGCTTCTTTATTATATATAGTCAACGACTGGATAAAACAAATGGAAGAAGCTTTCTAAGATTACTATATTATCCATCTGAAAACGAAAAAAACTAAGAAACGGGGAAAAAAAAATAGAGCCTTAATTATTGAAGCAGGGATTAGGAATTGCAACAGGTCGGTGTCACTAATTAATTAAGGGTTTTAGAGAAGACTTTCTGGAGCTGAAATAACAAGTCTTGGTTCTCTTGATGTAGAAGAAGAGCTTGCTTCCTCAGCTTCTGGTTCGCCTCTATGATGCTTCTGTTTTGCAAGTACAACTTTAAGTTCTTCATCTCCATCAGCCACTTGATCCTCACACCACCAATTACCCTCTTCATCTCCAGCTTTGAAGGCCTGTATCGCCACCTATTAATAAACAACCCAGGTTAGATATGAAGATTTTAACAACGTATTTCACGCGGTTCTCTTTAGATTTGATATAGATATTCTAACATGGCACAAAGTTGACGTACCTATTCGATAGGCGACACGGAAGGCTTCGTCCCGATGGTCGTCGGCTCAGTTTGGAAGAGCTCCTCCTAAGCATATTTTGTTAGGGCAGAGGAAATGTAAGTACAAATAATGTTAGGAAACCAAGAGAAAAGTTAAGGTGTAGAAATGTGAAGGGGAAAATGTGAATTATATAGGAGGAGATATTGGAAGGGTTTTGTGTGGTAATGCATTTTTCTTCGAATTTGCATATGAAACGAGAGAAAGAAGAGATGAGAAGAAGAGCGGGCTTTCTATGGTAATGATGGCACCTGGACTCATCATTACAAAGGCCAAAAACCTCACAGCCCATCAATACTTGGTAGAAATTTGCAGGAGGCAGGATGATCATATGTAGTTGAAACAAATCCATTTATATGTATATATATTTATATATTCTCCCCCTTTTCTCGTTTTCTACGGGCCTTTCGATTACTGTTTCAGAAAGTCCAAGGACTCGTGAGCAACTTGTTAGGGGGATATTCCCATGCAATCACAAGAATTTAAAAGAAATATTATTGGGAGAATTTATCATATTTTATATGTCATATCTGTATCAAATATAAACTAGTCAATTTAATATTTTCATAGATCAATTATAATAAACCAAAAATAAATATATTACGCAAAGCGATCCTCTTTTTGAATATTCTTGGGAACTTTTACCTTTCATTTCAAAACAGTTAGGCAGCTTCTCGCTTTTGGGGAGATCTTAATTTGGAAAAATATGAAGATCCGGGCGGTCATGTCACATGTCATAGGCGGAGTCATGCATGTGATCAAGGTAGCAGTAAATATTGAATTATATATATATATATATATATGTCCCCAAACAATTTAATATTTATAACGCATTGGGAGAACTTTGTAATTATTTAAATATTTTATCATACTATTAGTTGAATAACAAGTAGTATCAACCATATATATATAAATATAATTTATAACGGTAGTTTGGGTGTGGTATGGTACAGCATTTATTTTAGTTTCACATGAGAGTCGAGGTTTGAGCATTCACATCACATGGACTGCATTTAATTCTTGAGGCGAGCTGGAAATTCAAAGGTTCTGGCTATGCTATGATGAGTTAGAAACTGAGACGCCAACCTTTTTACCTTGGTTGCAATAAACAAACACCAGTAGATTGACATTCACGGCGGAATAGCTGTTCACTATCATTACACTTGACTAGTTAGATTTTAATTTACAATTGTATGGTCTATGAATATTTACTAAATTGGTTAATTTATGTTGAATTTATAAGAATTAAAAAAGATAAGTTAAAATTTAGACACATATAGCTAAACTAGAAAATATTGATAATAAAACCCTTTTAAAAAGTTGTAAATGAAAAGGGGTATATGTTTAGTAAAAACAAAAAAAACAATCAGATGATTGTACTTTTTCATACGAAAAAAAAAATATTTTGGACAAAAATTAAAAAAATAACAAGTATATTGTGGCGGTTTGTTCTCTGTCGAGCAGTATTAAAAGAATCTCTTGATTGAGTGGCTGGAAAAGGTAGTCATCACACAAATATGCGTCGGCTTCAATCCGGAAAGTGATGATAAACACTCTAGAATTGTAAGTACGACTCTGAAGTATTTATATCAAAATCAGGTTAAGGGCCTAAGTACTTCCATTTTACCAAAAATATAATAAAAAATTAGATTAGTACTTCATAGTCTTGCTTTCAGAACTTTGGGTCCTCGTCAAGAGATTAATTTGGTATATGCCATTTAGGTATGTGTTTATGTTTTATTATTTAGGAAATGAGGAAATTACTTGTTATAAACTGATTGGCCTGGGTGAATTTTACTACTATTCACAAGTTTACCTAGTTCACGGTCCAATAGGTATTTAGACATAACTAACTTTTCCTACAAGTTGTACTAGTCTCTTCTAGTTGGCTAATGAAAAGGATTTCCCATGCAAAGTATGACTTTTAAGGAAATTAATCACAATTCATCATTGGTTGGTTAATACAGTCTAAAAGTTGAAGATACTTAAAGGGTCTTTAATTATATAATAAGTTAATAACCTATACTTAATGTAATAAACAAAAATTAATCAAGTTTACAAAAATGGGTTGCTCGGATCTGGAACTCGTCTCTACTTCTTCACAATCATCATAACAATTTGGTCCATTAGATGGTGTGATGATGATGAAGAAGTAGATGATAGCGACAATAGAGGAAGTGGGTTCTCCGTTTGAGCCACTTCACATGGTCTCTATACAATTGCCCTGTTGGATATTTAGCTAAATGGTCAGGCCATGATGAACAAAGAGGAGGTAGTATACCAAATGAAGGGAGACAAGAAAAATAGGAAGGATGATAATTGTAATTTTGTTACTATAGATCTTGTTTGGGATAACTGGAGTACAATAGGTTTTGTTTATCTTGAGACTACCGCATCATGAAAAACGATGAATAATAAACTTATTTATAATTATCAAAAGATTGTTTATCAATTTTTTAAATTTTGTGTTTGTTCTAGCATAGTATTTTACTTGTAGCCTATTATAGTACTCACAATTTTACCTATTCATTGCCTATTAATAATTTTAAAATTTTAGATTGAATATAATTTTTTTTATAAAATGTCGCCACTATAACACCACTGACCATTTCAAATTATGCAAGTAACAGATTACTGAATATAATAAACCCTCTTTATAATGGATAAGCCTCGAAGAAAAATAGTATGATTCCAAAGTCATTATCTAAACTAGCCAAATCATACCGTTCATTACATTTCGCCAAGAAGATAGAGTACATGAAGAGACTTAAATTTTCGTCATTGCGAACTTTGAAAATGTTAAAACTGATGGAACAAACTAGAAGAGGCCATGGGACCACAAACTTTCACTCCTCTAGCTTGCGCATGTACTTCCGTTTCACTCCGAGCAAGTTGGTCAACAATAACCCAAAATTATCCAATCATTTTGTTTAGAAATTGTCTCAAACTTTTGAAATTTGATTGGATCTTATTATAATAGATTTGACGACGGAACCCTCTCTAAATGATCTATATGGCTAAGCCACAAAGTAAACCCCTACTTGGATTGGAGGTAATTATTGATATCCAAATAGATATAGATACAAAAATTGATCTAAATAATAAGAGATAAATTTATTTATTTTTAAATGGGTTAAGAGTTACAAATATTAAAATACTATTGAAAAAATCGTTCATATATTTGACAATAAATATCAGACGTTTAAATATTTGCTTGGTTAAACATTAAACACGACCAACCAAGAACTCTTGCTACGATGGTACAAGAGGTGAGTACTTATCAAGCTTAAAAGTTTGACCATGACCAAATTCCAATTATAAAATCCTGTTATCAACACAGACATACAAGTGTTGCATGATCAATGAGTAATTGATAATAAAAAAAGACGTGCGTAATTAATTAAGAAATAAAATATCTACACCACTAAACTAAATTATATGCTTGGCCTTACAAAAAAAGTTAGTTCATGGTAAAACTACATATTTATTCCTCTACACTCTCAATGTACTAACAAGGGGGGTCCTATACAAATATCGTTGTCCTCGTCATAATGCACATTCCCACCCACAATTTCCAAAAAATTAGATTCATATCGTTGAGTGATTGTCACTAGGAATGGATAGGTACCCAATTCATTAGGCCAAAGAAGGGTTCCTCCTCCACCGTGGAGATCGTCTACAGATGCCATCATAACGCGTCGGAGTTGGGACGTACAATGATAACACCAACGGAACAAGCTCAACATGGTATTCGAGTACCCACCCGAATAATTTTCATCGGCCATTTTGTACAGCAATGGAGCTCAACCCTTCAATAATGGATGTGCACGCCTTATCAAGTAGTGCTCCTAGTCTATAATACATTAGAGATCATAAGCAATACGACTTTGGATTGGATACGAAATGATAGTTATTTCCAACGGTTTGGATTGAAGGAGACTGCGGTGACATGCTCCATTAAGTGATACGGACATACTTTATTATGTTATATTGACCAGTGTATTTTTTGTGTTTGTTAAAATGACATATTTTGTTTACGATATTGACCCGCGTAACATTTTTATTTTGGTCCATGTTTCCACATTTTTGCATCAATAAAATATCTAACGTGTATTTCATTCCAAACCATTTGAAACATTCCCTGCTAAATCTAACCCCAAGCAAGACATTGTGTTAAATTTTGTCTTTATTCGGATGAATTGTAATAAGTAGGTAGAGTTCGAGTCTGTATGATTTATTGCTGAACTCTTGATTTAGAGATTTAGACAAAAAAAATTTATTTTTGGTATTAATATTCATGATATTTTGTGAATTTGGTATTGAATTTTTTTTTCTTTCGAATACGGTGTCCACGAGAAGAAATCTTGTTTCTTATTAGCAAGACAAGAAAAAAATATCTATTTTACCCAAACACGAAATTTTTTCTTGTGTATATGTCACAGACATAAAAAAATTCCGTAGATAAACAAACAAATATAGTACAAGATGTGCTGTGTAAAACGGAGAATGTCTGGGTAAAACGGAAAAAATACCCGTTTGCCTCTACACGAAAATTTCTGGGTAAAACGGGTATACCAGGATGTGTCGGCCAACAGCGAGGTGTCAGTGGCCATCGATGCAAGTGGCAACGACTTCCGGTTCTACTCGAGCTGGGTTTGTAGGACTGAGTTGGACCATGGTGCAATCGCGATCGGATATGGAACAGCTCAGGACGGGACCGAGTAATTGCTGTCGTGGAAGGCCTTTGCGGAATTGCCATTAGAGCTTCCTATCCAACTGCGTGATGATTGACGATTGGTAAAGTAGTTGTCAATTATCAAAACATTCAAAAAAAAAAAAAACGATTAGACTCATTCCTATCCTAAACAATCGAACAGAAAAACAAAAAACAGGAATAGCTCAACGTGCAAAACACAGGAGTGCTGCAAGTTATGTACATCAATCTTTCTCCTAACCTAACCTAAGAACAATAACGTCGTTTATTTTGATTCAGATTCACACACAAGTTATTCAACAGAGTCTTCTGATCATCATCTTTCCTTCAGTTTCGATCAGGGTCATCTGAACCCTCGGTGTCTTCATCCGAAATCGAGACGACCATCCCAGCTTTGCCAACTTGGTTCTCAGTATCGCTACAGTCTTCGGTATCGGAACTCGAAGTAGAATCATCTTCCCCCATTTTGTTGT